>NW_026505090.1:0-23974 GCF_026875155.1 Cherax quadricarinatus
TCCAAAAAACCTCCTAAACCCTCAGTAACTTACAAACCTCCTCTCCCTCCAGTAACCTCCAAAATTTCCCATCACCTCCATAACCCCCAAAAACCTCCCCTACCTCCAGTAACCTTAAAAACCTCCAACTCCTCAAAACTCCAAAAACTCCATCAACCCCCAGTAACCTCCACAAACCCCCCCCTCCTCCAGGACCTCCACAAACCTCCATCAACCTCCGTAACCCCACAAACTTCCTCCCCCAAAGTAACCCCCCCAAAAACCTCCACCTCCCTCCAGTAACCTCAAAAACCTTATCAACCTCCATAACCCCCAAAAACTGCCCCAAATCCAGAAAACCCCCACAAACCCCCTCAACCTCCAGAAACCCTTCAAAACCCCCCCTACTCCAGTAACTCAAAAACCCCAAAAACCTCCGAACCCCCAACCTCCACCTACCTCCAGAACCCCACAAACCCCCATCACCCCCAGTAACCCCACAAATTTCCATCAACCTAAATAACCTCCCCAACCTCCCCCACCCCATAACCCCAAAAAAAACCCTCATCAACCCCAAAAACCCTCCACCTACCTCCAGAAACCCCCAAAAACCCCATCAACCCCCAGAACCTTCACAAACCTCCCGTACCTCCAGTAAATCTCAAACCCCGCTGCCTCCATAACCTCCAAACCCATAACCTCAGAAACCTCCAAACCTCCTCCACCTCAGTAACCTCAAAAACCCCCACCACCCCAGAAACCCTAAAAAACCTCCACCTCCCCCACCTCCTCCAGAACCCCAAAAACCTCACACCTCAAGTAACCCCACAAACCTCCACTCCCCCATAACCCCCAAAACCTCCACCTACCTCCGTACCTCCAAAAACCTTCACCCCTCAGGAACTTTCAAACCCCACCTCTCCGTACTTCCACAACCCACAACCTCCAGATCCTCCAAAAAACCTCCCCACCCCCAGAAACCCCATAAACCCCCACAACCTCCAGTAACCCACAAACCCCCACCATTCCCGTAATCTCACAAACCTCCCCCATACCTCCAGTAAGTCACAGACCTCAAAACAACCCCAATAACCTCCCCAAACCCCCACTACCCCCAGTAAACCCCCAAAACCTCCTAACCCCAGTAACCCCACAAAAACCCCCACCTACCCCCAGTAACCTCCCCCAAACCTACACCTACCCCAATAACCCCACAAACCCATTTAAACCCCCGTAACCCCACAAAACCCCCACCCACCCCAGAACCTATACAAAACCTCCACCCCCTCCCCGTAAACCCCCAAAACCTTTCCCTCAACCCCCAGTACCCCCACAAACCCCCACCTACCTCCCGTGTTCCTTTAGGGGGGTGACAAACATGGGAGTCGAGCTAGCTTTTGCCACTCATCGTCTTGGCTGGTGTCTCATGCCCCCAACTTACAAACCCCCGTCAATTCCCTAACCCCCACAACCCCCCAGGAACCCCACAAAAATCTATCAAACCTCCGTAACCCCACAAACCTCCCTCAAACTCCATAACCTCCACAAACCCCAGTAACCTCCACAAACCTCCATCAACCCCCATAACTCCCCAAACCCCCAGGAACCTCCACAAAAACCCCCAGTAACCTCCACTCTGAGGGGTAACTGTCATAAAAACTCTTGCCCAAGCGTCAAATATTTATTTTTTTAAATCTGCTTTTTTCCAACAGGGTAAACCAACAAAAGCAGACCCCAAAAAAAGAGCTTTAACACCCCCATGGGAGCAAAAAAGGGGGTTTATGGGGAATTTGAAGGCTTCCCGGGGTAGAAAGGGGTTCCAAAACTTATATAGGGATTTTCTTTTTTGAAGCCGGGGAAATAAAGCTCTGGGGTTGGAGGGTTTTGAAAAAATTTTGATGTTTATGAAGGATCTTGAAGGGTTTTGAAGATTTGAAGGTTTAAAAATTATTTTGAAGGGTTTCGAAGGTTTTCTAAGGATTTTGAAGAATCTTGAAGGGGTTAGAGGATTTTAAAGGGTTAGAAGGATTTAGAAGGATTGAAAAATTTGAAGGTTTTGAAAGGGTTTTTGAAGGGTTTTGAAGGGGTTTGAAGGATTATGAAGGGTTTAGAAGGTATCTGAAGAATTTTAAAGGTTTTGAAGGAATTTTTAAGGGTTAGAAGGATTTTGAAGGAATTTGAAAAGGGTTTAGAAGGTGTGAAGAATTTTGAAGGATTTTGAAGAATCTTTAAGGGTTATGAAGGATTTTTTAAGGGTTATGAAGGATTCCCCGAAGGTTTGAAGAATTTTGAAGGATTTTGAAGGATATTGAAAGGGGTTTGAAAGGGTTTTAAGGATAAAAAAAGGATCTGAAGGGGTTGTGCAGGATTTTTTAAAATTCTTTAAGGATTATGAAAAAGTTTGAAGGTTTTTTGGATTTTTAAGGGTTTTGAAGGATTTTTAAGGATTTTATAGGATTCACAAATAAATTTTGAGGGGAATTTTTTAAATTTTTTTAAAACCTTTTTAAAGGATTTTGAATAATTTTAAAGGCGTTTGAAAGATTCTAAATGATCTTGAAGGATTTTTAAAAAATTTAAAAGGGTTTTGAAAAAACAGTAAAGTATTTTAAAAGGTTGTAAGGGTGTAAAGGATTTTTGGGGGGGGGAGAGTAAAGGGTTTTAAAGGATTTCAAAAGATTTTAAGGGGTTTTAAAGGGTTTTAAAGGATTACAAAAAATCTTAAGGGATTTGAAATGATTTAGAGGATTTTAAAGGATTTTTAAAGGGTTTTTAAAGGAGTTTTTAAAGACTTAAAAAAAACCCAACAAAAAAAGGATTTAAACCCCCAAGGAAAGAAGAAGGGGTTTCTGCGAAAAATAAAGTTTCCCGTAGGGGAAAAAAGGGTTCCCAAAACCCTTTATAGAGGATTTCTTTTACGAAATGGAATTTTAAAGCCAGGGGGGATTAAAGCCGAAAGGGTGGGACAAAGCCGAGGGGGGGGTAAAACCTTTGTGTGGGGTTTTAAAGGATTTGATGGATTTTAATTTTTTTAAAAGGATTTAAAAAGGCTAAAGAAGAAAATTGTTTATACATGAGGGTGATATCTCGTGTTTTTAAATACCTGAGAGGTGCAATCTCAGTGTATTACACGAGAGGTGTAAAACCGTGAAAACACTGATGGTTATACCGGGTATATACACTGGCAGTTTTTATCCCATGTATATACACGAGAGGTTTTTTCCAGGTATAAAACCGGGGGTGTATATCTCAGTTTTAAAACACTTAGAGGTTTTATCTTAGAGTATATACACTGAAGGTGATATCCATGTATAACACGAAGGTTATATCTCATGAATACACTGGAGGTGATACCATGTATAAACTGAATGTATATCTATGTAATACCGAGGGGTTTTAATCTCAGTGTAATACACTCAGAGGGTGTAAAATTTCATGTATAAACCTTTAGGGGTTTAAAATATTTTTAGAGTATATACACGAAGGGGGTGTATATCTCATGTATATACAGAGAGGTGTTTTCTCATGTAATACACTGAGGGGTTGTATATCTCAGTGTAATAACGAGGGGTGTATATCTCATGTATATACACTGAAAAGTGTTACTCGGGTTTTAAATAAGAGGGTAATATCTCAGTTAAACACTGAGAGGTGAAACATTTTAAATACACTGGAGGTGTATACTCTGTATATACACTGGTAGTTTAATTAATCAGTATTTTTTGGTTTAAATTTTTCTTACGGGTGGTGTACAGGTGCCCTGCACCCTTTAAATGACCCTCGTGTAGTAGATAGACTTTAAACCCATTAACCAACCAACCAGTCTTAATGACCCCGGTAGCAGATAACTTTAAACCCCTTAAAAAAACCAACCATCAAATGCCCCTCGGGAGTAGAAACTTTAAACCCCATTAACCAACCAACCCGTCTTAATGACCCTCGTGTAGTGATAGATTTTAAAACCCCCATTAACCAAAAAACCCGTCTTATGACCCCGTGAGTAGATAGACTTTAAACCCCATTAAACCCAAACCAACCAGTTTTAAAGACCCTGGTGGTAGATAGACTTTAAAACCCCCTTTAACCAACAACCTCTTAATGACCTTTTGTATAGAAAACTTTAAACCCCATTAAAAACCCCAACCATCTAAGATCCTCGTGTATAGATAGACTTTAAAACCCCATTAACCAACCAACCAGTTTTAAACCCTTGTGTAGTGAAGATTTTAAACCCCTTAACCAACCAACCCAGTTTTAATGACCCTCGGTTATAGATAGTTTTTAAAACCCCCATTAAACCCAAAACCAAAAACCAGTCTTTGATCCTCGTGTATAGATAGATTTAAACCCATTAACCATCCCAACCATTTTTTTAAGGCCCCTTGTTATTTAATAGATTTTAAAACCCCATTAACCAAAAACCAGTCTTAATGACCCTCGGTAGTAGATAGACTTTAAACCCCATTAAACCCAAACCAACCATTTTTTTAATGCCGCGTGTAGTAGATAGACTTTAAACCCCTTTAAAACCCAACCAACCAGTCTTAATGCCCTCGTGTAGAGATGGGCTTTTAAAAACCCCTTTAACCAACCATCCACCTTAATGCCCCTCGTGAGAAATAGGCTTTAAACCCCTTTAAACCCAAACCCAAACCCGGGTCTTAATACCCCGTGTTAGATGATTTTAAACCCATTAACCAACCAAGCAGTCCTTAATGCCCCTCGGTGTAGATAGACTTTAAACCCCCCAAATTAACCAACCAGTTTTAATGCCCCCGTGTAGTAGATAGACTTTAAACCCCTTTAACCCAAAAACCCAGTTTAATGACCCTCGTTAGTAGAAGATTTTAAAACCCCTTAAAAAGCCCCCATTTTAAATGACCCCTGTAGTAGATGCTTAAAACCCCTTTTAACCAAACCCAAACCCATCTTAATGGCCCTCGTGTAGTAGAAGATTTAACCCCCAATTAACCAACAACCGTTTTAAATGACCCTCGTGGTAATAATTTTTAAACCCCCTTTAAACCAACCCAAACCTTTTAATGACCTCGTGTAGTAATAGATTTAAAAAAACCCCATTAAAAGCCAACCCTTTAAGCCCCCTCGTGAGTAGATAGATTTAAAAACCCCATTAAAAAAACCAAACCCCAGTCTTAAGGGCCCTCGTGTAAAAATTAGTTTTAAAACCCCATTAACCAAACCCAACCATCTTAATGGCCCTCTGTATAGTGATTTTAAACCCCATTACCAACCAAAACCACTTAATGGCCCTCGTGTATAGATGATGGGCATGCAAAGAGTAGTAACCTTTATTGGGCGCATGGACAACCCTCATTTACAGGCTATCTCCCCCCAACCACGAACCAGGTTGCAAGAGTTATGAGGGGGCCCCCACGTTCAATATGACCGGTTCACCAATAAAAGGGGTTTTGACAATCGCAGAGGTTATGTGGATACCGCCTCCTGTCTCCCCTTTGTCTTTCCCATCTAAGCTGGTTGAAGCAGGGTCTCTTCTTGTGCTTCTATTTCTGCCTTCTTACCGTGGAGTGCACATTTTTATCAGTACATATGTAATATTGGTTTTTGGGGAAGGTAATAAAGTCTAAACTTTTTCTACTGTGTTTTTTTCCCCCCATACACCTGGGTACAGGCCATTTGAAATCCTGGGTTTGTAATAGGGTCCTTCCGGGAGCTGGACTTAAAAAAAAGGGTTTGAGCTTGGGGTGAAGTTGTAAGGAAATTGTGTAGTTTGCTGTTTCGCTTCGCTTTAAAATTTTTTGCGTGTCAGTGCTTATGACACCTTGCATTTTTTACGTTAAAACAGCTCGAACTAGCGTTCAGTGTGCTGCTTCGCTACGGTCAACTTGTGTCAGTCGTTTGCTTGTATGCGTTTCTGCAATCGTACGTGCAAGCTAAGCGTTTCTGAAAAATTAACGTGTTACGTTGGGGTATTCGTACTGTGCATAGCGAATAACTTATGCCCCTAGAGGGTCAGACGTTTGGTGCGGCTAACTTGCATAACCTCCAAAAATTTTCCCACAGCGTTGTTGGCAAATTTGCTTTTTCCATTGGCTTTCCCCTATAAACGCACTTCACAGCTGCGCAACGCGTTCATTATGCTGACATACTTTTTGAAGAAGAATGGCACAAACCCTCCCTTAGGGGAGTAGGGAAAAACTACATGTTCTCGCAGGAGGAAGATGATCCCACCTAGGGAGCAAAATGGTCAGTATAGTGAGGGGTTTTGTCTCAGGGTAAATCAGCGCTTTGGGCATTCAGCTGGCAAAAATAAATTTTTTTCAAACAGGGAAAAGAGCATTCGAAAGGGGGAAGAATTTGATGGGGAAAAGAGAAAGGAGGCAGTTTTCGCATTCGAAAAACGATTTCAGTTTACAAAAAGCAGTACAATTTGTTCCCCCCGCTTCAATGGGGCCGAAACCAGGCAATTTTTCGAAAGCTTCGAAAATCAGGCTCGGCCTTGAGGTGGCCGGAACAGAAACTGGGCAGCGTTTTTTCATACAGATTATTGGGTAAGGCACAGGGAATTTTACGTCGGTATTAACTGACGCTAAATTTCTTGATTATCAAGTAGTGAAGACCACGGGTTGGGAGCATATACATGAATCCCAGCTAAAACGAACTTCAAATTTAACAGGGGGAGCTTGGTTTAATCCCTGGGACTTGTGAGACAGCAAAACCCAAAACTTTTTCCAGCTGGTATAAAACGAGTGGTGTCTCTAACTTTGAGGAGCTGGGGCAGCTTTTTCTGATTTATAACCTGTGGGTCGTGGGACCAAGGTTCGTGCTTTCTGCAGGGTCGTGATTTAAACCCCTGCATTGGAGGGGGCCGGGGTTTGGGTGATTCCTTCGAAAAGAACCCCTCCTTGCCCCAGCGGTCCCCCCTCTCTTTTCAAATTTTGGGGGGGGCAGAGATCGACAACATTGGGGAAGAAGTGCCACCGGGGAGATGCTCACACCCAAACCAAATCACCTGGGAGCCCCGGCTTCTCAACTTGGTTCCCCCCCCGGGGGAGGGAAACAAATTTTTGGAGCATTCGACAAAAAATCCCAAAAGGCCCAGCCCGAACGACACCACTTTCAACGTCTCAGGAGTAAAGGGAAAACTGTCCCTCTGCTTCAGGTGAAAATAGGGCATTCAGTTTCCAACGCCCCCCCAAAAAACCCCAACCCATCGGGAAATCTCTAATATCCCTTAACATGTCCCCTAGAAATAGAAAAAAGGTTGGGCCCTTTTATTGCGAAAGTTTTTTTCCCCCGGAAAACCAGAACCAAAAAAAGTAAAAACCTTAAGTACTGGAGCAATTGTCACTTGTCAGAGAAGGAAAATTACCCCTTTCAAAAACTTCCTGAAATTTTATCATTTTTTTGGGAAACCATGGAGGGAAATATATATTCGTTTCCCTTTTTATAAAAAATTTTGCGTGCAAAAAATTACACTGGTATTACTGTAGGGACTCAAAAAGGGTTTCCCCAAAAAAAACCCTTTTAATACTGGGTAAAACATTACTACTGTTCTTTGTGTCCTGAACTATAATGATTTAAAGCTTCTCCTGTTGGCCATAACCGGGCAACATCCCAAGGGGCTGTTGGGGGGAAGTTGACCTACCTTGGACACTCCCATCCGGGTGCCCGTTGTTTATGGAAAACCCGGCCCGGGGTCTGTAAATCAAGTGAAAAAGACCCCGTTTAACCTTTCCCATTCCCAGGTTGCAGGGTTGCCGATGTCTTGTTTCCATGCCCGAGGGACTGTCCTTCCGGGAGGAAAAACGTAAGACCCTTTGTTAAAATTCGCTTTTTGAGGCAGCCATGGGTAATCCTCTTTTTGGGCACCCGCAAAATAGAAATTTTAAAAAAAATTATTGGTATGCCGAAAGGTAAGGAACGAGGCCGGCAAAATTTTACGCAGGGTTGGGGGCCAACCAAGATAGACCCAGATATTTAAAAATATCATAATATATCGAGGTCACTTAGGAATTACAAAAAAACCCTTTAAAGAATCACAAAAGAATTTTATTGGCCAAAATTAAAGAAAGATGTGAAAAAATTAGGTGTTGCCGAGAATGCAGCATTTTAAAACCTGGGCATTCATTTAAAACCCGCACCTCTCCAACCCTACCTCTGATGGAGAAACCCTTTTTCAGATTTAATTTTAGATTGTTAGGGCCACTACCAAGTCAAAGTCTGGAAATCATATTTATTTACAATTATGGATAAAGGGAAAAACCCGATACCCCCGAAGCGTCCAAAGCGTAGTAAACAATCTAAAGATTTTCAAACTTTAAAAAAAATTCATTTCTTGTTTTGGCATTCCCAAAACTATCAAAATGATCAAGGGATAAATTCATGCCAAAGCATTTGGAAGTATTAACTGGTTTGGGGAAAATTTACAAATTATCCACGCCTATCACCCTCAGTCCAAGGGCCTTTGGAAAAATTCCACCCAAAATTAAAAACAATGATGAAATTTTTGCAAGCACTTCCGACAGATTGGGATGAAACCACCTTTTTGCTGTTCTCTACAGAGACGGTCAAGAGTTACGGGGAAAATCCTTTGAGCGATCTTTGGGCACAAGTACAGGTCCCTTTGGGGGCTCAAAGAAGAGGGGGGGGAAACGTAACTCACACTCTAAAACCCGTCTTCAAAGGGTTCGGGGGCCGTGAGTTAGCCACGGCAACTAAAGACAGCTCAAAAAAGATGAAAAAAGAGGTATGACAAAGTGCACAATTCCCCTCCTTTTCCCCCAGAGACAAGGGGTTGGGGGGAACCTAACCTGGCCCCCTTGAAAAACTAGAATTTTTCGGACCTACAGATAGTAAGTAGATTATCTGATTTAAAATTTTGTGGTAGCCCCATTGATAAGAACTCAAAAAAAAAAACTTACCAAATAAACAAATCAAGGCCTTTCATACCCAATAAAAAATCCCATAAAAGACTTGTCCTCTACCCCTGGGCATACCGACTCTTTTGCACTCTATCTCTGAAAAATTTAAAACTAAAATTTCAAATTCCCGTCCTCCTCAGGATCCCAGCCGTTAATGGATGGATTATCTAAATACAAGCAAAACCCAAATTTTAAATGATTCTACAGCATATCCTAAATTTTTTCGGATGTGCCGAAAAAAAAACTTTGTACCCAAAGTAGGGGTGGGAAAAACAAACCCTTAAACTCTCCCCCCACGAGCTAATCCTGAAAAAACAAAGGTTACTTCAGCAGGAAAAACTCTTGTTAGAACAGGGGTTTTGTGGAGGAGTCGTCTAGTCCCCGGGGTTCACCCGGGATCCTAGTAAAAAAGGGGTGATGGAGGGTTTTCGTATGTGCCAGACACCGTAAAGTGACGAGGGGGGGGGCAATTACAATGCTTACCCTCTTCCTCGTCTGGATGACGTAATTTACTTTTTGGGTAAGGTATTTTGTGTCCAAATTAGATTTCCTTTAAAGGTTTTCTACAGGTACCTTTGAAATAAGGCGAGGGAAAACCGCCTTCGTGATTCCAGGGGGTCATTATCAGTATACAGTTACCCCTTTGGGAAGAAAAATTTCCCCCCCCATTCCAGAAATCTCCATCGGCTATTTAAAGGGGTTAAGGCACGGCAATACCTGTGTATTGTTGTGGTGTTGATACTTTGGGGTCAAAACCTACTTAGACTTTTAAACCGTTTGAGACCTTTAAGAATTCCCCAAAAAAAACAGTTAATTTGTCTAAATCTTCCTTTCCAGGCCACTGCACTTTTTTAGGCCAGAAATAGGTAGTGGTAAAGTTGCACCCAAACTTTTTAAAGTTTTTTCGGTTTTAAAATATCCAGTTCCTCAGTGGAAACTCTTCAACTTTCTGGCATGAAAAGGATTTTTACAGAAGATTCTGTAAGAATTTCTCAATATTGAGCCCCCCTTTCCTCTCTTTCCCTCTAAAGTTTCCCTTTAAATTTGGAAAAGCAGATTGTAAAAACTGCTTTTTAATAAAGCAAAAAAAATTATTGTGCCGCACCCTTCTTTGCTCCAGACTTCTCCAAACCTTTTTTTTATTACGGTTGATGCTTAGTCTGGGGGGGGGGCGGTACTATACAAATCGGGAACAAGGGTGCAGCCAAACGCATACTTTTTAGCCAAGTTCCCGCCCATCAGAGAGCTTACTCTACATTGAAAAAGAACCTCGCCTGGTAATGGCTTTGGGCATTTCGATGTTTTTGTGGGGCCCAAAACGCAGTGGGCACATCTACGTGATCACAACCCTTAGCATCTCCAAGCCAAAAATCACAATAAAGGTTAGCGTTGGACTCTCAGCGCCCCTACAAAATTTTTTTAAATAATTGCCGGGGAAAGAAAATGTTTTGGCAGACTCTTTTTCAAGAGTCTAGTTTAATATTTTATTAGGTTAGGGGTATTTGTGGTAACCCCCCTTTCAAGCTCTTTTTTTTTTTCCCCCGATTGGGGTTTTTTTTTAGTGAGGGGAACGGGCTACCGTCCCCCTTGTATCTTGGACCTATGTTGGGTTATCTGCTGGTTTCCCCTCTAGTTTAGGGGTTTTGGGTTTCCCGGAAATAGGAAACTGACCATCTAAATTGGTGGGGGGAGAGGGTAGGCGGCCCATTATTTTTTGCCCTGGCGGGCCCTTACCACTGGGAGGTGGCAGCCTAATCCGAGCTTTCCCGGGGGGGGGGGGGGGCATGCAAAGAGTACGTAACCTTTATTCGGGGCCCGGAACACCCCATTTACAGGGCTATCTCCCCCAACCAGCGAACCAGGTTGCAAGAGGGTTTATGAGGCCCCACGTTCAACTATGACCAGGTTCTAGCCAATAAGGGGGGATTGAAAACCGAGGTTAGTGGATACCGTCCCGTCTGCCCCTTTTCATTTTTTCTAAGCTGGTTGAAGCACGGTCTCTTCTTTTTGGGTTCATTTTCCGCTTTCTTCCGTGGAGGCCTAATTTATCACTGTACTATTTACATATTGTGTAAAATTGGTGAAGGTAAAATAAGTCAAACTTTTTCTACTGGTTTATTTGCTCCCATTAACCTGGTAAAAAGCCATTGAAATCCCCAGTTTTTAATAAAAGACTTTAAACCCATTAAACCCAAACCCAAAGTCCTTAATGACCCTGTTGTAGTAAAATTAGACTTTAAACCCCATTAACCAACCAACCAGTCTTAATGACCCTCGTGTAGTAGATAGACTTTAAACCCCATTAACCAACCAACCAGTCTTAATGACCCTCGTGTAGTAGATAGACTTTAAACCCCTTTAAACCCAAACCCAAACCCAGTCTTAATGACCCTCGTGAAAGTAGATAGACTTTAAAACCCCATTAACCAACCAACCAGTCTAATGACCCCGGTGATAGATAGACTTTAAACCTCATTAACCAACCAACCAGTCTTAATGACCCTCGTGTAGTAGATAGACTTTAAACCCCATTAACCAACCAACCAGTCTTAATGACTCATAGAGTGGTTTTATCAATCAACGAAGTGATTCAGAAAGCCAATCGACTCTCTGTGTCTCCGTCTCTCTCCCTGTGTCTCTGTCTCTCCCTCTCCGGCATTATTATGCATTGTTTACTGTCGCCTCTCAATGCAATTTTACGACGAAATAGACTGGACAACTTCGATTTTTTCCAATTTAGCTGTATAAAATATAGTGTGGCCTCGTGCTGACTCTCTGAGAGAGCCAGCGGGAGGTGACACACCCACTCTGCGCTATTCTGAGAAAAACTCCCCCGTCACTCCTTCACTTGCAGCCTTGCAACATTGCATAGCTCCTGATGATGCACTCAGAAGTGTGAAAGTACTTGACCTATAGTTTTCCATCCCCCCTGATTTGTCTTGATATATATATATATATATTTATATATTATATTTTTATATATATATATATATATTGTGTGTTGTGTGTGACTTAGGAACATTAATAAAGTCAATTAGCGCCCCAATTGCATCTTTATTTAAGTTTTAATTTAGTTATTTTTAGCTTTATGACCCCCCACCACTACCACCACCCCACCACTACCCCCAAAAACCCCAAAATACCACACTACCACCACTACACCACACCCCAAACCACCACTACCACCACTACCACTCTACCCCCCTACCACCACTACCAACTACCACCCAAACCCACTACACCCCTACCCACAAACCCCCCCACACCACTACAACCACCCCCCCCCCCCCTCCCAACAAAACCACCACTACCCCCACTAAAAAAAAAAAAAAATAAAAAAATTAAATATAAATAAAAAAAAAAATAAAAACACAAAAAAAACCCCCACTACCCACACACCCCTCCCCATCCACTACAAACCCCCACTACCACCACTACCACAAATACCACACTACCACCACTCCCCTACTACCACACTACCACCACTACCCCCCCCACCACCAAACCCCCTAACCCCCACTACCACCCCTACCACCAAATACCACACTCCACCCCACCACCACTCCCTACACTCACCACTACCACCATACCCCTTATCCACCACACCACTCCACCCCTACCCCACAACCACCACTACCACCACTACCACCAAAAAACCCCCACTACCCCACTACCACACTTTCACCACTACCACCACTACCAACACTACCACCACTACCCACCACTACAAACCCCTACCACCACTACCACCACACCACCCTACTACCACCATACCACTACTACCACTTACTACCACCACTACCACCAACCAACCCCCTACTACCCACAACTACCCACCACTAACCCAAAACCACAAAACCCCACTACCACCCAAATACCACTACTACACACTACCCCCACACCACCACTACCACCCTACCACTACTACCACCACTACCACCACTACCACCACTACCACTACTAAACCATACTACCACCACTACCACAACAAACCCCTACTACCACCTTCCACCACTACCACCACTACCACTAAAACCCCCACTACCACCACTACCACCACTACCACCCTACCACCACATACCACCACTACACCACAACTACCACTACTACCACTACTACCACCACTACCACCACTACCACCACTACACTACTACCACCACCACTACCCACCACTAAACCCCAAACCACACCACCACTACCACTATTACCACCACTACACCACTACCACCACTACCACCACTACCCACTACCACACCATAACTACCAACACTACCACACTACCACACTACCCCCACACCACCAAAACCCACCACTACCACTACTCCCCCACTACCACCACTACCACACTACCAACTACCCACAAAACCACCACTACCCAAAAACCCCCCAAAACCCTACCACTACACCACCACTACCACCACACCACAAAACCCATCCACAAAACCCCACCACTACCACACACCCCACAACAACCCCCCTCCCACCCACCCCCAAAAACCCACCACTACCACCACTACCACAAATACCACCCACTACCACAAAAAACCACCTACCACCCAATACCCCAAAAAACCCCAACCCCCAAATACCACAAAACCACAAAACCACCCCCCCACCACACCCCACTAAAAACCACTACCACCACACCACCACTACCACCACAACCCTCCTCCACCCAAACCACAACTCCCCCAAATACCACCACTACCACCACTACCACCACACCACAAATACCACCACACCACCACTACCACAAAACCACCACTACCACATTTTCCCCACAAAACCCCCACAAACCCCCACTACCCCCCTACCACCACTACCCCAAAAACCCAAAAACTACCACAACTACCAAAACCCACCCCCACCACAAATACCACCCCTACCAAAAACCAAAACACCACCACCACAACCCCTCCCACCCCCCAACCAGACCCACCCCCAACCACCACCCACGACTACCACCACAAACCACAAAACCACAAATACCACCCCCTACCCCACTACCACAAATACCACCACCCAACCCACTACCCCATACCACAACTACCCCACACCCCAAACCACAAAAACCACCACACCAAACTACCAAACTACCCCCCTACCAAAATACCCCCACAAACCCCAACTACCCAAAAACCACAAAAACCACCACAAACCCCCACTCCCCCAACTACCACCACTACCATTACTACCACAACACCACCACTACCACCACTACCACAATATTACCACCACTACCACCACTACCACAACTACCACCACTACCACCACTACCACAACTACCACCACTACCACCACTACCACAACTACACAACTACCACCACTCACCCACACTACACACAACTACCACAACTACCACCACTACACAACTACCACAACTACCACAACTACCACCACTACCACCACTACCACCACTACCACCACTACCACCACTACCACCATTGGTTAATTAACTAACAACAATAACTCGTTTAACAAATAACATTTGAAGAATGACGTCATAAAAGAATATTTCTCGCTGGTTGACAATGATATGCACATTCCTACACATCTTTGCACATTCCTACACATCTACGCACATTCCTACACATCTTTGCACATTCCTACACATCTACGCACATTCCTACACATCTATGCACATTCCTACACATCTACGCACATTCCTACACATCTATACACATTCTACACATACTAATGCACATTCCTACACATCTATGCACATTCCTACACATCTATGCACATTCCTACACATCTATGCACATTCCTACACATCTATGCACATTCCTACACATCTATGCACATTCCTACACATCTATGCACATTCCTACACAAATTTTAAGGGACATTCCAAACATCCCATGGGACATTCCCAAAAAATCTATTGCCATTCCCACCCATCTATGACACATTTCCCACCCAAACTAAAGCACATTCCCAAAACATCTATGACCTTCACTACAACAACTATGCAAAATTTTCCCACACAAACTATGCACCATTCCCCACACACAAAGCACATTCCTACAAAATCTACGCACATTCCTAACATCCAAAAGCACTTCCTACACATCATGCACATTTCCCAAAACATCTATGCACATTCCTACACCTCTAAACACATTCCTACACCAAACTATGCACATTCCTAAACAAAGCACATTCCTACACATCTATGCACATTCCTACACATCTATGCACATTTTCCCACACATCTAGGGACATTTCCCACCCATCATGCCCATTCCTACACATCTATGCACATTCCTACCATCTATGCACATAAACCCCCAACAAAACTATGCACATTCCCCAAAACATCTTGCAACTTTTTCCACACATCTATGCACATTCCTACACATCCTTTCACATTCCCACAAATCACCGGGACAACCCCACACATCTAAGGCACATTCCCCACCCCATCATGGGACTTCCAAAACTTTTATGCACATTCCCACACAAACAAAGCACATTCCTACACATCAAAGCACATTCCTAAACATCTATGCACATTCCTACACATCTATGCACATTCCTACGCATCTATGCACATTCCTACACATCTATGCACATTCCTTCACATCTATGCACATTCCTACACATCTATGCACATTCCTACACATCTTTGCACATTCCTACACATCTATACACATTTCTACACATCTATGCACATTCCTACACATCTAGGCATATTCCTACACATCTATGCACATTTCTACACGTCTATGCACATTCCTACACATCTATGCACATTCCTACACATCTATGCGCATTCCTATACATCTTTGCACATTCCTACGCATCTATGTACATTCCTACACATCTATGCACATTCCTACACATCTAAGCACATTCCTACACATCTGTGCACATTCCTTAACATCTATGCACATTCCTATACATCTATGCACATTCCTACACATCATGCACATTCCTACACATCTGTGCACATTCCTACACATCTATGCACATTCCTATACATCTATGCACATTCCTACACATCATTCACATTCCTACACATCTATGCACAATTCCAACACATCTATGCACATTCCTACTACATCTATGCACATTCCTACACATCTATGCACATTCCTACACATCTATGCACATTCCTACACATCTATGCACATTCCTACACATCTATGCACATTCCTACACATCTATGCACATTCCTACACATCTATGCACATTCCTTCACATCTATGCACATCGTACACATCTATGCACATTCCTACACATCTACGCACATTCCTACACATCTATGCACATTCCTACACATCTATGCACATCGTACACATCTATGCACATTCCTACACATCTATGCACATTCCTACACATCTACGCACATTCCTACACATCTATTCACATTCCTACACATCTATGCACATTCCTTCACATCTATGCACATTCCTACACATCTATGCACATTCCTACACATCTACGCACATTCCTACACATCTATTCACATTCCTACACATCTATGCACATTCCTTCACATCTATGCACATTCCTACACATCTATGCACATTCCCTACACATCTATGCATATTCCTACACATCTATTCACATTCCTACACATCATGCACATTCCTACATATCTATGCACATTCCTACACATCTATGCACATTCCTACACATCTATGCACATTCCTACACATCTATGCACATTCCTACACATCTATGCACATTCCTACACATCTATGCACATTCCTACACATCTATGCACATTCTTGCACATCTATACACATTTTTGCACTTCTATACACATTCTTGCACTTCTGTACAGATTCATACGCGTCTATACACATTTTTACATTTCCGTATACATTTGTACACATTCAAACACACATATATAAACATCTATACAAATTCATACACATCTATACATATTGATATACATCTGTTCATTTTCATGCACATCTTTGCACATGTATACCCATGTAAATACAAGTATACCTATGAATATTCTATCATATACACCAATGTAAAATTTATAGACAAATATACATTGACATAAACATTTATAAACATCTATGTTAATATTAATATGTATTAATTTGAATATATATACACTGATTGTATATATTCTGAAATATGTACATGTAATGTATATACACTGAGATATATAAATATACCTCTCAGTGTTTATACACTGAGGTTTTTACACATCTCAGTGTATATACACTGAGATATTCACCTGAGATATATACACCTTTCAGTGTATATGTGCTGAGATATACACCTCTTAGTGTATATACACTGAGATATACAGCTCTTAGTGAATATACACTGAGATATACACCTCTCAGTGCATGTGCATTGAGATATACACCACTCAGTGTATATACACCGAGATATACACCTCTCAGTGTATATACACTGAGATATACACCTCTCAGTGCATGTGCATTGAGATATAAACCACTCAGTGTATATACACCGAGATATACACCTCTCAGTGTATATACACTGAGATATAGACCTCTAAGTGTATGTGCACTGAGATATACACCACTCAGTGTATATACACCGAGATATACACCTCTCAGAGTATATACACTGCGTTATACACCTCTCAGTGTACACACAAACATACACAGCCACACATACACACACTGTTAGAAAACCTACCCTGTCAGACCTGGTCGTAATGGTATCTGTGTGAAATATGCCTCAACACTAGACTATAATTTACATTTGCCTTCACCAGACATGTACAGGTATGTACACTATGTACAATATGTACAGAGAGAAATGGTAAGTGTACATCGCGGTGAGAGATGACCAAGCAGAAGCCAGGGAGAGTGTACCGTGCTCAACCAGCTGCTTGGCAAGTCTGCACGTGAGTGAGACCTAGGCTGAATAAATTGCAAAATACTTATTGCATGCCACACACACACACACACAAATACACACACAAACACACAGCAGTAAGACAAGAGAGAGAGGGGTGGGTGGATTGCATATTCTTGGACTGCAAGAAGGCGTTTGACACAGTTCCACACAAGAGATTGGTGCAAAAACTGGAGGACCAAGCAGGGATAACAGGGAAGGCACTACAATGGATCAGGGAATACTTGTCAGGAAGACAGCAGCGAGTCATGGTACGTGGCGAGGTGTCAGAGTGGGCACCTGTGACCAGCGGGGTCCCACAGGGGTCAGTCCTAGGACCAGTGCTGTTTCTGGTATTTGTGAACGACATAACGGAAGGAATAGATTCTGAGGTGTCCCTGTTTGCAGATGACGTGAAGTTGATGAGAATAATTCACTCGATCGAAGACCAGCAGAACTACAAAGGGATCTGGACAGGCTGCAGACCTGGTCCAGCAATTGGCTCCTGGAGTTCAATCCCACCAAGTGCAAAGTCATGAAGATGGGAAGGGCAAAGAAGACCGAAGACGAGTACAGTCTAGGGGGCCAGAGACTACAAACCTCACTCAAGGAAAAAGATCTTGGGTGAGTAATAACACCAGGCACATCTCCTGAAGCGCAACATCAACCAAATAACTGCTGCAGCATATGGGCGCCTAGCAAACCTCAGAACAGCATTCCGACATCTTAATAAAGAATCATCAGGACCCTGTACACCGTGTACGTTAGGCCCATATGGAGTATGCGGCACCAGTTTGGGAACCCACACCTACCAAGCACGTAAAGAAACTAGAGAAAGTGCAAAGGTTTGCAACAAGACTAGTCCCAGAGCTAAGAGTATGTCCTACAGAGAGAGGTTAAGGGAAATCAACCTGACGACACTGGAGGACAGGAGAGATAGGGGGACATGATAACGACGTACAAAATACTGAGAGGAATTGACAAGGTGGACAAAGACAGGATGTTCCAGAGATTGGACACAGTAACAAGGGGACACAGTTGGAAGTTGAAGACACAGATGAATCACAGGAATGTTAGGAAGTATTTCTTCAGCCACAGAGTAGTCAGTAAGTAGAATAGTTTGGAAGCGATGTAGTGGAGCAGGATTCATACATAGCTTTAAGCAGAGGTATGATAAAGCTCACGGCTCAGGGAGATGACCTAGTAGCGATCATGAAGAGGCGGGGCCAGGAGCTCGACTCGACCCCCGCAAACCTCAACTAGTGAGTACAACTAGGTGAGTACACACACACAACACACACACACACACACACACACCACACACACACACACACACATACACCACACACACACACACACACACACACACACACACACACACACACACACACACACACACACACACACACACACCACACACACACACACAACACACACACACACACACACAACACACCACAACACACACCACACACCACACACACACAACACACAACACACACACACAACACACACACACACACACACACACACTCACACACAACACATCACACACACAAAACACACACACACACACACAACACACACAACAACAACACACACACAACACACACACACGCCACAACACACACACACACACAACACACACACACACACACACACACAACACACACACACACAGCACACACAGCACACACACACAGACACACACACAACACACACAACACACAACACACACACACACACAACACACACAGCACACACACACAGACACACACACACACACACACACACACACACACACACACACACACACACACACTCACACACACACACAACACACACACACAACACACACAACACACACACACACAACACACACACACACACACAACACACACACACACACACACACACACACACACACACACACACACACACACACACTCACTGAACACTCTGAGGCTGAACAAATAGTTCCTATCATCCCTGTGTGTTGAACTTCCTACGTGCCCTTGTGTACATGTTTCTAACCTCTCAAACAACATTCTCTCCTCTATCAGTTCTTCTCTGCTCTCTCAGTATTTTGTACATCGTTATCATATATCCCCTGATTCCGTCCAGTAATGTACTTAGGTTCAGTTCCATTAACCCCCTACCTCAACCCCAGCACCACCACCTCAACCCCAGCACCACCACCTCAACCCCAGCACCAATACCTCAACCCCAACACCCCACCTGAACCCCAACACTCCCACCTGAACCCCAACACTCCCACCTGAACTCCAACACTCCTACCTAAACCCCAACACTCCCACCTGAACCCCAACACCCCCACCTGAACCCCAACACCCAACCTGAACCTAAACACCCCCACCTGAACCCCAACACCCCACCTGAACCCCAACACCCCCACCTCAACCAGAACACCCCCACTTGAACCCCAACACCCGAACTCAACCCCAACACCCCCACCTGAACCCAAACACCCCCACCTCAACCACAACACCCCCACCTGAACTCCAACACACCCCCACCTGATCCCCAACACCCCCAACTCAACCCCAACACCCCCACCTCAACCACAACACCCCCACCTCAACCACATCACCCCCACCTGAACCCCAACACTCCCATCTGAACCCCAACACTCCCACCTGAACCCCAACACTCCCACCTGAACCCCAACACCCCCCACCTGAACCCCAACACCCAAACCTCAACCCCAACAACCCCACACCTCTACAAACCTCTAATCTCTTAACCTTAATTAAAATTACCCTCGTTCAACCTCCTTGGTAAAAACTGAAAGATATTCTTAATATATATATATATAATAATATATATATATATATATATATATATATATATATATATATATATAATATATATATATACACTGCCTGCAAATCTCTGATTGGAATAGGTAATCCTACGTGTAGGATTGAGATTTATATACGGGCTTCTAGGCCGATTAACTGTAAAAATCCTCTTTGGACATTCACCCATGTATGTAGTTACAGTGGGTACACAAGCGAGAGGTAATGGGTTCGAATACCGGGCCGATGGATGGTCAATTGTGTCTTTAAAACTGATGATACAGTTAGGTACCAGTAAGTAGGTACCCCGTAACTAGTTAGTCTTAATGACACTGGTGTAGTAGATAGACTTTAAACCCCATTAACCAACCAACCAGTCTCAATGACCCTCTTGTAGTAGATAGACTTTAAACCCCATTAACCAACCAACCAGTCTTAATGACCCTCGTGTAGTAGATAGACTTTAAACCCCATTAACCAACCAACCAGTCTTAATGACCCTCGTGTAGTAGATAGACTTTAAACCCCATTAATCAACCAACCAGTCTTAATCACCCTGGTGTAGTAGATAGACTTTAAACCCCATTAATCAACCAAACCATCTTAATGACCCTCGTGTAGTAGATAGACTTTAAAACCCCATTAACCAACCAACCAGTCCTTAATGATCCTCGTGTAGTAGATAGACTTTAAACCCATTAACCAACCAATCATCTTAATGACCCTGTGTAGTAGATAGACTTTAAACCCCATTAACCAACCAACCAGTCTTAATGACCCTCGTGTAGTAGATAGACTTTAAACCCCATTAACCAACCAACCAGTCTCAATGAACCCTCTGTAGTAGATAGACATTAAACCCCATTAACCAACCAACCAGTCTTAATGACCCTCGTGTAGTAGATAGACTTTAAAACCCCATTAACCAACCACCATTCTAATGACCCTCGGTATAGAATAGAATTAAAACCCCATTAACCAACCAACCAGTCTTAATGACCCTCGTGTTAGTAGATAGATAAACTTTAAACCCCATTAAACCAACCACCAGTCTTAATAACCCTCGGTAGTAGATAGACTTTAAACCCATTAACCAACCAACCAGTCTTAATGACCCTCGTGTAGTAGATAGACTTTAAAACCCCATTAACCAACCAACCAGTCTTAATGACCCTCGTGTAGTAGATAGACTTAAACCCCATTAACCAACCACCAGTCTTAATGACCCTCGTGTAGTAGATAAGACTTTAAACCCCATTAACCAACCATCCATCTTAATGACCCTCGTGTAAGTAACAGACTTTAAAACCCCATTAACCAACCAACCAGTCTTAATGACCCTCTGTAGTAATAGACTTTAAACCCCATTAACCAACCAACCAGTCTAATGACCCTCGTGTAGTAGATAGACTTTAAACCCCCATTAACCAACCAACCAGTCTTAATGAACCCTCGTTAGTAGATAGACTTTAAAAACCCCTTAACCACAACAACCAGTCTTAATGACCCTCGTGTAGTAGATAGACTTTAAACCCCATTAACCAACCAACCAGTCTTAATGAACCCTCGTGTAGTAGATAGACTTTAAACCCCATTAACCAACCAACCAGTCATTAAATGACCCTCGTGTAGTAGATAGACTTTAAACCCCATTAACCAACCAACCAGTCTTAAGACCCTCGTGTAGTAGATAGACTATTAAACCCCATTAACCAACCAACCAGTCTTAATGACCCTCGTGTAGTAGATAGACTTTAAACCCCATTAACCAACCAACCAGTCCTTAATGACCCGGTGTAGTAGATAGACTTAAACCCATTAACCAACCAACCAGTCTTAATGACCCTCGTGTAGTAGATAGACTTAAACCCCATTAACCAACCAACCAGTCTAATGACCCTCGTGTATAGATAGACTTTAAAACCCCATTAACAACCAACCAGTCTTAATGACCCTGGTGTAGTAATAGACTTTAAACCCCATTAACCATCAACCAACCAGTCTTAATGACCCTCGTGTAGTAGATAGACTTTAAACCCCATTAACCAACCAACCAGCCTTAATGACCCTAGTGTAGTAGATAGACTTTAAACCCCATTAACCAACCAACCAGCCTTAATGACCCTCGTGTAGTAGATAGACTTTAAACCCCATAAACCAACCAACCAGCCTTAATGACCCTCGTGTAGTAGATAGACTTTAAACCCATTATTTCCTCAACATTTAAATCAAGACAATAATACCACAATAATTCCCCACAAAATTCTGGGTAAAATTCCGAGTTATTTTTTTCCCGCCAATTAAGGACATGTCGAATCTATAAGTGACTTTATACAGGTAAATTCCATTGTTTTTTGCCTTTTATTTTCGTTTTGAAAAAGGCAGGCTTAAAAAACTCTGAAAAAAACCATGGGTTTAAGAGATGGGAATTTCTAAACTAAAAGTAATTTGGGGTTTTTATGTTTTTGGGTTTATATTATATACATTATGATTGAATATGTATTAAAAGGAGTGTGTATACCTGGTGTATATGTGAATGTACATATGTCTTGAGTTTATACGTGGGTCAGAAGATTGATTAAAGTGTATATATACACACACATACGCACACACACATACACACACATACACACACACATACACACACACATAAACACACACATACACACACACATACACACACACATAAACACACACACACACACACACATAAACACACACATACACACACACATACACACACACATAAACACACACATACACACACACATACACAACACATCACATACACACACATAACACACACACAATACACACACACATACAACACACACATAACGCACACACACATACACACACATACGCACACACACATACACACACATACGCACACACACATACGCACACACATATACACACACATACACACACACACACTGACATGTATAGTATGCAAAATCATGGAGAAGATTATCAGAAGAGTGGTGAACACCTAGAAAGAATGATCTCATCAACAGCAGCCAACATGGTTTCAGGACGGGAAATCCTGTGTCACAAAACCTACTGGAGTTCTATGACATGGTGACAGCAGTAAGACAAGAGAGAGAGGGGTGGGTGGATTGCATTTTCTTGGACTGCAAGAAGGCGTTTGACACAATTCCACACAAGAGTGGTGCAAAAACTGGAGGACCAAGCAGGGATAAAAAAGGAAGGCACTACAATGGACAGGGATACTTGTCAGGAAAACAGCACGATCATGGTACGTGCGAGGTGTCAAATGGGCACCTGTGACAGCGGGTTTCCGCAGGGGTCTCCTAGGACCCGTGCTTTTCTGGATTGTGAAAGACATGACGGAAAATGACTGAGGTGTACGTTGGTCGTAATTTATAAAAAATTTACCGTGAAAGGGGGAAAATAAAAAAAAACGGTTTTGCA
>NW_026505091.1:0-18852 GCF_026875155.1 Cherax quadricarinatus
ACCCTCGGTGCTTTTTAAAAAAATCGCGATTCGCCACTTTGAGCCCTATTTTCGGCTAATTCCATTGTTCCAGTCGCCCAAACTCATAGCTATTTCTTTAGAACTCCATTTTTTCTATCGATTGAGTACAAGAAACTGCCCATTTACCGATTTCAACTACTGTACCTAATACAGTGGACCCCCGCATAGCGAACGCCTTGCATAGCGAACAATCCGCATAGCGAACGCTTTGTTCGCTAAAAATTTGCCCCGCATAGTGGACAAAAACCCGCTCAGCGACCTTCGTCCGAGACGCGTCCAATGTGCGGCCTCAGCCAGCCTCACATGTGCCGCCCGTCCCATTGTTTACCAGCCAGCCTCCGCGGTAACATTCAAGCATACACTCGGAATATTTCGTATTATTACAGTGTTTTCGGTGCTGTTTCTGGAAAATAAGTGACCATGGGCCCCAAGAAAGCTTCTAGTGCCAACCCTGTGGTAAAAAGGGTGAGAATTAGTATGGAAATTAAGAAAGATTTTGAAGGGTTTGGGGCTAACCCTGAGAAGCCTATGCCAGTTGTGGAATCCATTGTGCCTACTTCAAAATTAAGGAAATGTGTGCACAGTGGGTTGAACTGCAAACCTTTATGGATGAAAATCACCCTGACACAGCTGTTGCAAGCCGTGCTGGTGACTATTTCAATGACAATGTTGTGGCCCATTTTTAGACAAATCGTAAAGGAACGGGAGGTACAGAGCTCTATGGACAGATTTGTTGTGCGACAGAGGTCCAGTGACTCTCAAGCTGGTCCTAGTGGCATTAAAAGAAGAAGGGAAGTAACCCTGGAAAAGGACTTGCTACCTCAAGTCCTAATGGAAGGGGATTCCCCTTCTAAACACTAACACTCTCTCTCCCCTCCTCCCATCCCATCAATCATCACCAGATCTTCAATAAAAGTAAGTGTCATGTAATTGTGCATGCCTTTTTCAGTTTGTGTGTACTAAAATTAACATTTTTCTGTGGTAAAAAAAAAATTTTTTCATACTTTTGGGTGTCTTGCACGGATTAATTTTATTTCCATTATTTCTTATGGGGAAAATTAATTCGCATAGCGAACATTTCGCATAACGACCAGCCCTCTTGCACGGATTAAGTTCGCTATGCGGGGGTCCACTGTAATGTGGTCAGAAATTTGCAATTTGGCCAATTTCACGAAAACTAAAAATATGACAATTTCAAAATAAGGTCCAGAATGAACAATGCAGACATTCCTGGCTCTAAAATAACATTTTCTTTGCTCATCAGTCATGTCTCCAGGCCCCTCTGATATTACTCTTGCTTTCTATTTTGAATTTTTATTCAAACAAAAAATAGAAGACTTACTATTATGCAGACTACTGCAATACTGTAATAACTGTATAAATAACATCAACCCATTCATGACTGCATATTAGAATGGCTAGTTGGACATTTATTGGACAATGGCATCATTTGTTTACCTTTGAACATTGGCAAAAATCAAACATTTCCCCTACTTTGAGCTCGATTTCTTGGTTCTTTTTATAGTAAAATCAATCAAAATCACTTCTATTTCTATAATATGTTTTCCATTCTATCAAATGAGACCAAGAAAACGAGAATACAACCATAAATACTATACGAAAATAGACCACAAAGTCGGCATTTTAATTAAAAAAAACGGTCGGAGTTTTTTTTTTCTCATTATGCACTGCGTGCTCCAGGATTTTTTTTATATGGTGCACACTGACCACACAGACCCATTCTCTCACATGTGGGCCTACCAGCTTTCTCCTGCTTGATTTGAAGCTGCTAGAATTTGAGTATATATACGTCAAACACGGTACTTCGTAAGACGTATATATACGGCCGCGACAGTCAAAGGGTTAAACAAGATGGGTCCTACACAGATGACAGCAAGGAAATGAGTGAGCTACTCAAGTCCCAATATGACTCAGTTTTTAGCAAGCCACTAACCAGACTGAGAGTCGAAGATCAAAATGAATTTTTTATGAGAGAGCCACAGAATTTGGTTAACACAAGCCTATCTGATGTTATGCTGACGCCAAATGACTTCGAACAGGCGATAAATGACATGCTCATGCACTCTGCCCCAGGGCCAGACTCATGGAACTCCGTGTTCATCAAGAACTGCAAGAAGCCCCTATCACGAGCCTTTACCATCCTATGGAGAGGGAGCATGGACACGGGGGTCATCCCACAGTTACTAAAAACAACAGACATAGCCCCACTCCACAAAGGGGGCAGTAAAGCAACAGCAAAGAACTACAGACCGATAGCACTAACATCCCATATCATAAAAATCTTCGAAAGGGTCCTAAGAAGCAAGATCACCACCCATCTAGAAACCCATCAGTTACACAACCCAGGGCAACATGGGTTAGAACAGGTCGCTCCTGTCTGTCTCAACTATTGGATCACTACAACAAGGTCCTAGATGCACTAGAAGACAAAAAGAATGCAGATGTAATATATACAGACTTTGCAAAAGCCTTCGACAAGTGTGACCATGGCGTAATAGCGCACAAAATGCGTGCTAAAGGAATAACAAGAAAAGTCGGTCGATGGATCTATAATTTCCTCACTAACAGAACACAGAGAGTAGTAGTCAACAGAGTAAAGTCCGAGGCAGCCACGGTGAAAAGCTCTGTTCCACAAGGCACAGTACTTGCTCCCATCTTGTTCCTCATCCTCATATCTGACATAGACAAGGATATCAGCCACAGCACCATGTCTTCCTTTGCAGATGACACCCGAATCTGCATGACAGTGTCTTCCATTGCAGACACTGCAAGGCTCCAGGCGGACATCAACCAAATCTTTCAGTGGGCTGCAGAAAACAATATGAAGTTCAACGATGAGAAATTTCAATTACTCAGATATGGTAAACACGAGGAAATTAAATCTTCATCAGAGTACAAAACAAATTCTGGCCACAAAATAGAGCGAAACACCAACGTCAAAGACCTGGGAGTGATCATGTCGGAGGATCCCACCTTCAAGGACCATAACATTGTATCAATTGCATCTGCTAGAAAAATGACAGGATGGATAATGAGAACCCTCAAAACGAGGGATGCCAAGCCCATGATGACACTCTTCAGGTCACTTGTTCTATCTAGGCTGTAATATTGCTGCACACTAACAGCATGTTTCAAGGCAGGTGAAATTGCTGACCTAGAAAATGTACAGAGAACCTTCACGGTGCGCATAATGGAGATAAAACACCTCAATTACTGGGAGCGCTTGAGGTTCCTGAACCTGTATTCCCTGGAACGCAGGCGGGAGAGATACATGATTATATACATCTGGAAAATCCTAGAGGGACTAGTACCGAACTTGCACACGAAAATCACTCACTACGAAAGCAAAAGACTTGGCAGACGATGCAACATCCCCCCAATGAAAAGCAGGGGTGTCACTAGCATGTTAAGAGACCATACAATAAGTGTCAGGGGCCCGAGACTGTTCAACTGCCTCCCAGCATACATGAGGGGGATTACCAACAGACCCCTGGCAGTCTTCAAGCTGGCACTGGACAAGCACCTAAAGTCGGTTCCTGATCAGCCAGGCTGTGGCTCGTACGTTGGTTTGCGTGCAGCCAGCAGTAACAGTCTGGTTGATCAGGCTCTGATCCACCAGGAGGCCTGGTCACAGACCGGGTCGTGGGGGCGTTGACCCCCGGAACTCTCTCCAGGTAACTCCAGGGTCCCACATCCTAGCATTTCCCTAACAGACAGATATACTAGAGGATGACCAACATAGTAATCTACCATAGAATTAACTGGGAAGCTTATATACATGAGGTGCACCACGTTTCCAGACGACGATGCATCTCTATATATTCCACATATCAGCTTTATTGTAGCTGAGTCACTCTTGTATTTCACAATTACAGGTGTCCACAGCGTTTACATATTTCATAGTCCACCATTCATGCCAATACAGTCCTAATTGGGCATGATTAAACTAGATTTTTTCTCTATTACACTCTCCAATTGTTTTATATTACGCCATATATCTATGCCACTCTTAGCCTGTGTGTTGATTCTCTCATGGCTAGAAAATTTTCTAAAAGCCACACCAACACTACATTTTTTAAATACAGTGGACCCCCGGTTCCCGATGCTATCGGTATCCGATAAATCCGGTAGTCGATGCATTTGATCGAAAAAAATTTGCCTCGCTTCCCTATACAAAACCCGGTATGCGATACGATTTGTACGAGACGTGTCCAGTGTTTACAAGCCAGCCAGTGTGCGCGCATCTACGGATACATTTGGTACATTCTATATTATCCATATTATCACTGTTTTTGGTGCTTGTTTCTGCAAAATAAGTCACCATGGGCCCCAAGAAAGCTTCTAGTGCCAACCCATCGAGACCAAGGGTGCTAATGACTATTGAAATTAAGGAAATGTGTGCAAAGTGGCTTGAAGTGCAAACCTTTTTTGATGAAAATCACCCTGACACAGCTACTGCAAGCCGTGTTGGCAACTTGTACAATGACAGTGTTGTGAACCACTTTAGGAACGTCATAAAGGAACGAGAGGTACAGGCCTCTATGGACAGATATGTTGTGCGACACAAGTCCAGTGACTCTCAACCTGGTCCTAGTGGCATTAAAAGAAGAAGGGAAGTAATCCCGGAAAAGGACTTGCTACCTCAAGTCCTAATGGAGGGGGATTCCCCTTCTAAATGCTAACACCATCCACACTCTCCCCTCCTCCCATCCCATCAATCATCACCAGATCTTCATTAAAGGTAAGTGTCAATTATTCTTTTGTTACATATTATTCTATTGTTATTGTTGTTATTGTAATTATTCTATTGCATTAAACTTAATATTTCATGTGGTAAAAGTTTTTTTTCGTACTTTTGGGTGTCTTGCACGGATTAATTTGATTTCCATTATTTCTTATTGGGAAAATTGATTTGCTTTCCAATAATTTTGGTTTACGATGAGCTCTCAGGAACAGATTAATATCATAAACCGGGGGTCTAGTATTACATTATTCAATATTTACACACTAATTTTACGAAAATTTGAAAAAAAAAACAAAAATTTGCACACTTTCAGTGATTCACTGTAAGAAAATATTGGTACTGTATTCTCATCACCAAATAGTGTCTAAGAGGATGATGGCAGGGTGACTTGAAAAAAGAAACGTGGTTGTAATATTATCATCATAGGGAAACTCGAAACCCTTTCCTTGGAGCAAGTTTTTTTTATAGCATCAGGGCAAACATGAAAGATGTGTGCTGGTAAATAACCTTCCTTTCAGTTACAGCAAATTAATATTTATGTCACCATGCTTTCGGCCGCTAAGGAATGTTCCTTCTTTTTTCAGACGCGCCTTCCAGAGATCTACCAGATGTTCATTTGAGACAGCCTACCCAATTGAAGATTATTTACCTTGATTAGTGCCTAGTGGGTTGTGAGAAAAGAGTTGAAAATGTGTAGGGATCTATTGGATCTAAATTGAATTTATAGGGACTAAATAGATACTGCTAGAGGGGGGGGGGGGGGGGGGCATTTCTGAGGGTCATTTTTTGCATGGTTTGCAGAGCTATTGATAATTTCCAGTGACTGATCTAACTTTCAGTCTAGTATTATTAACAAGTGTAACTGGGATCCACAGATCATTTTAACTGGAAAATATCTTTGCTTTATTTCTGGAACATGCATCTTGGCTTTCTGTATTCAAGCTCAAAAATTTTGTAGACTAAACATTGTCAAAATATTGTATTCTTGTAATTGGATACAGTGTGAAGGAAAAGACTTATTTTAAAAGAAGAGATGCATAATTATTTCGATCAATAAATGAAAGTTACTAAATTGTTTTTTTTTATTTGACGAATTTTGTTTCAAATTAACACAATACCTGGCATTATACCTGAAAGGGGTTTCTGGGGAGGTACAACACCCCGTGGCTAGGTTTGTGACCATGTCTTGCGCAGGTGAATCAGGGCTGATCAACTAGGCTGTTACTGTGGTTAGTCATTGTTTATACTTAGCATTATTTCACAGTATTGGAACATTCTTTCTGTTGCTACAGTTTAATGCCCCATATAAAAATGTAAATTGCGTTTTGTATGTTACTATTTTCCTCTGGAATTGTTTTGACATACTTGTATAATAGTTGTGGCAGTGTTGAAGCGCCTTGATCTTGCAGAGGTCAGACAGATGTTTCCCTCATCTACCAATAATGCTTCGTACTAATTATTATTTTTTATTGTGAATTATGAAAATAGTATGCAATACCGAGAAGTTGATAAGGTAAGTCAATTGTGCACCAGCTAGGTATCTGACAGGTGTTATCTAATGTTAGGTTATCCTAACGGTTAGGATCTAACAGTTATGTATCTAAAATGTTGGGGTATCTAACTGTTGCACCGTGTGTCTTACTAAGCCACTGTTTTGTATTGTAGGTGCATTAATTTTAATTTTCTTTTTGCTTATTATAATATTGTACTGCATATGTTTTAACAAAAACTCTGTTCCATGTAATATGTTCATAAATATTTATTATACATACACAAACTTCTGATCTATTTTTCACTAGGAGTAATTTCAAACCTGTCCTGGCACTACACACATGCTGAACCTTTTACTATAGAGTATTAATTTCCAATTTCTTATTCAGTAACAAACAATGAAACTAGTATGCAATCACCTAGTGTATATTATTTTTAAGTTAAAAGGACTTGGACATCCTCTGTATTCAACTTAAGAGCTCAGGCATTATCTAAAGAATTTTTGTAACTGAACCTATGAGATTTTCATGGCAATTACAGTACATACCTAATAACCAAAACAACTTATTGGTTTTAAAATATTCTTACATTGGCACCTTGGTGTGAAAATGTAAACACATTGAAGAAACCTGCAAACCTTGTGTATTTTCCTCGACCATATACTGTACTCTTGTGTGTACTAATATAGTACAGTATAATACATTGTTTCAAAATTTTATTCGTTTTCTATTCATGGTCAGACTGAACTCATGACCACGTGAAAGTTAAATACAAGCTTGAGATGTGTGTGTATGACAACAACTCGTTAGTGCGTATGTATAAGTATTCTCTAACTAATGTATATTTGTTTTATATTGGTACTGTATATATATGAGCTGTGGAGGACTTAAGATTTTCAGGAATATTTAGTGATAAATTTTGTTACAATAGACTGGATGTAGTTATGGCATATTTTTATTACAGTATATGAAATTTATTCTTAATTGCTCAGTCTAAATTAGTTAAGTACAGCATCAGCATTTATAATGTCTTTATTTATACATCACAATGTATATTAAAAATCCTTCTGATCTTTGCCTCTACTTATAATGCTATGCGATATTTTGCATATGTATATATGTAAATTTTTATCATTGTAGTTTAAGATTTGGCTCTCTACACTAAAGTGTAAGAATAGTGGAATAGTTTGAAAATTCCTGTATTGCATTAAGAAATATCAAAACTGCTACACTATAAACATTATATACAGTGAATAAAGAGAGAGATGAATGGGAGGCTTGAACTGTGGTCCATAAGTTCATCTCACACTATGCAAAAACTCAATGCACCCAAAAGGCACTAAAACTGGAATTCTTTACCTGTAAAATATAAAAGAAACACTACTGTTTTATAAATTCAAGTCTCTACTTCAAAGATATCACTTTACTCACCCAAATCCATAAATAAAATACTGAATTACTGAAACCTTATAAATTGTATTTCTTAATGGTTTCTAACAATTATATCACATAATTGTTTTAAACCTAAAAACCACAATCTAACTTTATTATTTTTTAAATACACTACCTAACAGAATCCTTCATATGACCTGTCTTTGTAATACTCACTTGTGCTTTATAGTAATCTGTTTACATTAATGTTTTATCACTGACTTCTTCATTGGACTTAATTTATTCTTAACGTTAATTTTAAGCCAGCCCGTAATGTAACTATGCATAGTATAAGTGGACTTTCGGCATACTGCTTTATCTGTTTATTTTTTTTTTGTTACCTCTGTATGTGTGCACAAATTTATAATAAATAAATAAATAAATAAATAAATAAGTTAACATGTATTAAAGTTGGTACAATTACTGACAATATGTTAGGTAAAAGGATGCAAGTGCAACTGATGTGACATCTTATTATGGCAATGTTTTGGAAATGTCTGCCACAATAAATTGTCACATTAGTTGGACTTATTCCTTTTACCTAGTTAACACTTAATTTATGTGAACCACAGTTCAAGACTCTCGTCCATCTTTCTGTTTATTCATTTACAGTCGTTTATTACGACTTAATTTGAGTTCACAGACATTATATGCAGTATATGGAATTGGTTAATACTGCATTATGATTTACACTGCAGTAACATGCATCTCATCATGTTTCATGTGTTTCGAAAGCTATAAACAATTGTGAGAATCTTACCATATCGTGAAAGTAAGAAATTGCATATTGAATATTAGAGGCCCAAAATCTGATGACTTTGCACTTGCAAAGTCAATGACTATTAGTACAGTACCACCTTTGTACACTGTTGCTAAGTTGGTATAGTCGTGGTCTTGCAATTGCAAGGTTGTTAGTTCAGTCATCAGTATGCCTTACAAGTTATCAAAATGTGGAGAAGAATCTAGGTTGTATGTAAGCTGCCATAATACATGTTAATGTACAGGATTTTGCTCTTTAATATAATTAAAAGCCATATCTAATAATAAAAATGCCACACAGGTTCAGGATCTGTTAGTGATAAAAGTCAGACATTAACAATATTTTATTCTTACAGTTTTATAACTTTGATTCATATTATTAGTATTCTGTTGTTGTAAATTTCATTGGGAAGCAATAAACCCATAAGGGTTATGCAGCTGCATGAGGGTTGGGAAGCAATTTAGTTTGATGTGAGAATGCGGCGGAGGGTAACTCCATTACCTTTGATCAACACGAACTTCTCCAGCATCAAGGCACCTTCATTTCCATGTTATATTTGTTATTTATACAGGAGTGTGCTGTACTTTGCTAAGTCCTTAAATTAAGGTATCTGTCATTATATTCTATTGTTATTTTGTTAGATAAGTAGCTAAATAAAACCTTAAATTGTTATTGGGTGATTTTATAAAGCAAACAGTACGTAAAAATCTTTGTACGTTAACCAATAAAAATTTCGATTATGGACCTGATCATACATGTGAACAAAATTGTTATTCACAAATTCAATTAATTTCAGCTCTGTATAGTGCTAAATTGGTAGTTCTAATTAGTCAGCTCTCTTATAATGCCCTAAATGTACAACGATTTTTTTTTTTAAAATATGATTGAAAAAAATACATCCAAAATTGAATAGCACTTGGAAAGGTCTTCATATTACATATGTATTTGTTTTCATATTTTGGATTCAGTTTTTTATTAATATTTAAAAATCATCCTATGTGCAGAAGCCTTTATAAAGAGGGCTTTACTGTATTGAATTTATTTTTAATAATAAATGATATTCATGATATGATTGGCCATTTTTTTACTGGAATTGGTCTGTTGCATCATCATCATAATGACAGTCCTTGTTCTGATCTGGCAAAATCATCCTCAACAGAACGACTCTACACTGTCTTGTATCTGCTACATCATCTACATACTGGTAAGTCCTCTACGGTGTCTATGAGCTGACAATCATCCTCTTACGCAGTACTCTACATTGTCATCTGATCTGCAACTCATATCCTCATACTTGACAGTACATCTACATTGTCTTGATTTGCAACATCATCCTCCATACTGGACAGTACTCTACATTGTCTCTAGATCTGCAACATTCATCCTCATACTGACAGTAACTCTTACGTTGTCTCTGAATCTGTAAATCCAATCCTCATACTGACAGTACCCTACATTATCTCTAATCTGCAAACATCCTCATCTCCATCTGACAATTCAGTGTCTCTGTGCACACAAAAAACTAAAAATATTTCCTATCATATTATGCATCACTATATTCATGGGGAAGCACTGAACTTGTAAGGGTCATACAGTGCCTGGGGATGGGTGGTAATTCAACCTTTGATCCAGGGAAGAAAGTGTAGCTCTAATTCCCCATGGATCACTAACCCTTCAAACATCATTTGCCTCCTCATTGAAGTCACCCCACAATTCATTTAAGAAATCTTTGCCTATTTACGTACATTTTTTTTTTTTTAAAGTTGGAGTGTAGCTTAAGACTAGTTGTGCCATAGGCTGTCCTTGCCCTGAATATCTCCATTTGTGGAGCATCATGTTGAACAGTATCTTTGACTTTCCACTGGACTAATGTTGTGTCTTGTTCCATCTTTTTTTTTATAGATGGGAAAGTTATCTTCATGGTTATAAATTTATTCTGTTAACTCTAATTTAGATATTCAATTTTCTTTTGGTATGACCCACCAAAGACATATTTATTGGGTATTTTGCCAAAGTTGCTTCATTCTACATCTGAGATTCTTATTGAATATCTTACTATACCACACATGACTTGCTCCCTGTCAAATAAGTATACTATCTGTGACAATTCCATAGCACCTCAGCACCACGTTTCATGTAGGTTTTTGTTATCTGTGTATTTTTTGACTATAATTTGACCAAAAACAACTCTCACTAAATAGAAAAAAATTTGCCAAAAGGCAAAGTTTGGCGTACTTTCCATTGTGTGTCTAATATGTTTACTCTCTATATAAGGCTATTAATGGAAATCGTCTTATATGACTGTACAGTGTTATGTCCAGGTCCTGAAAAATTATTATTGGTGGCTCAGCATGTGTATTAAAAGGTGATTGTTGCTTTCTATATACCACTGAAATAACTTCAACCAAATACTGAAATATTATTGTTCTAGAAATTGAGTCATCATATCTCATTTATTTACCAAAGTTATCTTGAACTTGGACACCACACACTAAAATAATTTGGCAGATATTTTAAATGACAGTAATGGTGGTATATGTGGGACAGTTGCTTAACTCAAAATTTCAGAATTTGGTACTATATAATCTAGACTATGTTCTCTGACATTTGAATAGAGAGAATCTTGTAGAGAAAATTTTATATGGTCTTCCGGTAATTTCTACCTGTCCTTGAACAGCATGAGTAATATCACACTTTCTATACCTGAAATAATTGAATTTATTGAAAAAAATATTATTGTACTATGGTATAATGCTTGGATTACAATTATTTGACTCACCAAAATATACGATAGCTAAAAAAGGTTTCAGCTTCTTAACAGTATTTGTCTTTTTTATGTGCTAAATTGATGACACTTGTGGCACTGTATAAGCCTCATTCAAAAGTAACATTTATTATAAAGTATTTTATATTTATTCACCACCAGTGAATATATTAAATTCATGGTTAATGTATTTGATTGTATGTTCAATGAATAAGGAACAGACAGGAATACATATTTCCTACAATATCTTTATATGGCAATTATAGGTCACACAATCTGAATGTTTTGCTTGCAGACGGGGTTCTTCTTAGTACCTCTGAGTTTTGTAGGGAGGATCTAGGGTTGTCTTTGGGAAAGTCATTAATGCGACTAAGGCAGAGTGTTATAATTCTGAAAATGAGGAAATCAAAATAATATACAAAGGCTTTTCTTCTTGCATAATCAAAACATGTCCTCTTATAAGTGGAGATTTATTCTAGTTCAATGTAACTTTGTTAACTGTTATTACTTTGCCCAGTAATTATCTACATCACACACCATCAATTGTTAAATCATATTTTTTTTGGCTCTTGAAATGTTATACATTAATAAGATATTTTTTACTGTAGTTCCTTTAACACAATACTTCATGTAATCAATAACTCTTGTGAAAATATATTGTAAAAGCCTGAATTCAAATACAAGATTTTCAGTGATATTTTTAACTTCCTTTCCATAAGACCTGGACCCACCTACAAGCTGTGGTTACATTTTTGGTAGAAATACTATGGTGAGTGATAATCGGATTGTAGTGAGGCAAAGTTTAATAAAAATTAAAAAAATATATGGCTTTCGTTTCTAACAGTTGTCTTAAAATTATCCTGTCTTATTACCTTAATTAATTAAACTCATAGTAAACAGTGAAGGAAATCCTTTTTCTTACTTTTTAAAATTTAACCTTTTAAACTGTCCAAATGTAGATTATTGTATGTCATAACTGCTAGCCCTCCAAATGTAAGTTCAGCATTTTGTTTTTTCCTGCCCTTCAAATTTTGCACTTAGAGTACTTGATAGGTGGAGGCAGAGTGAATCAGGGACAAAAAAGGGGAGAAAAGTTGGCATGTGCATCAGTCACTAATTGCTTGGAACTACTAAAAACCTCAAATGATGTTGATTTTTGGGCAGTAAATATCGAGAATCAAAACCTTGTCATTGTGGTTGTATACAAGCATCCGGATGAAACTTCCCAACAATTCTAGAACAGCTTTTGGAAAAAACTGACCAGTGTTAGGATAATTCTTACAGCTTCCTGTCCAAACATCTGCTTTTGGGAGATTTCAATCTAAGCCACCAAAAATGGAGGAATGGGGTTATCTCTACTGTAGCAGAGATAACCCCAGGAGGCAGCTCAGATGAAAATTCGCACACACGAGCTATTAAATCTCTGCACCAAATTCACCTTAAACCAGCAAATAATAGAGCCAAGAAGATTGGAGAATACACTGGACCTCATCTTCACTAACAATGATGATCTGATACAAATCATTACCATATCAAAAACAATATACGTACTCAGATCACAACATATTTGAGGTACAGACAACTCGAAGCCAAATCTAAGTCGAGAACAACATGCAGTATTGGGTCCCTACTTAGATGAGATGAGTCTTACACAGATGACAGTAAGGAAATGAGTTAGTTACTGAAGTCTCAGTATGACTCAAAAATTGGTAGATTCAATCTTATCTGATATTATCCTAACACCACATGACTTCGAAAAGGCGATAAATGACGTGCCCATGCACTATGCCCCAGGCCCAGACTTGTGGAACTCTGTATTCATCAAGAACTGTAAGAAGCCTCTTTCATGTGCTTTTAACATCCTTATGGATGATGGGAGCAATGGAAAATGGGGTTATCCCCATGCTGCTAAAAACAACAGACATAGCCCCACTCCACAAAGGGGGTAGTAAAGCAATAGCTAAGAACTACAGACTGATAGTGCAAGATCGCTGCCCATCTAGATACCCATCATTTACACAGCCCAGGGCAACATGGGTTTAGAGCAGGTCTCTCCTGTCTGTCCCAATTACTGGACCACTATGACAAGGTCCTGGATGCTCTAGAAGACAAACAAAATGCAGATGTATGTATACACAGACATTGCAAAAACCTTTGATAAGTTTGATTGTTGTGAATTGTGCCCCCCACACACCATAAATGTGTCATGATAAAGGAAATTAAGAGAAAAAGTTGGTAGATGGATCTATAATCATAACCAAAAGAACACAGGTAATAGTAAACGAGTCAGGGTTCTGAGGCAGCTATGCTGAAAAGCTCATGTTCACAAGGCACAGTACTCCTTCATCCTGTTCCATCATACTCATATCTAACATAGAAAGGACGTAAGCCACAGCCCCAGTCTTTCTTTCAGTGCCCCCGAATTTGCATGACAAGCCCTCCACTGAAGATGCCCAAGACTCCAGGCGGACATAACCAAACTTTTTCAAAGGGCTGCAGAAAACATGGAAGTTCAAAGATGAGAAAATTTTAAATTTCTCCCAAAATGGGAAAAAGTGAGGAAATTAAAACTTTAAACAGGGTTTTAAAACAAATTCCACCACACAATAGGCAAAAAACTAATGTAAAAAAAATTGGAGTGATAATGTAGAGGATTCACCCTTTAAAGACCAAACATTTTATCAAAAGCATCTGCTGGAAAAATGACAGGATGGATAATTGGGGAAATTCAAAATAAGGTGCCAATCCCTGATGACACATTCAGGTCGCTTTTCTATCTGGCTGGGAAAATTGCTACCACTAAAAACACTTTTTAAGGCAGGTTTAAAATTTCTGACCTAGAAATTGTACAGCGAACCCACATCACCATAACTGCAATAAAACCCAAATTATGGGGAACGTTGAAGTTCTAACCTGTATCCCAGATGCAGGCGGGGGAACTGTTTATACACCCGGAAAATCCTGGGGTGATTAGTACCAAAATTGCAACAAAAAATCACGCCCTTTTGAAACAAAAAACGGCAAAAGGTTTTAAAAAATCCCTGCAATGAAAAACAGGGGTGTCATAGTATGATAAGGACAACACAATAAGTGTCGGGGGCCCCAAGATTTTCAGCTCCCCCCCCCAAAACATACAAAAGGGGGGAAATTACCAATACCCCCCTGTCAGTCTTAAAGCGGGAACGGGGGACAGGCCCCTTTTTAAAGTCAGTTACAGTCCCTGACCGGGGGGGGTGGGGTTTTCGTATTGTATTCAAAGTTTATTCTCTATAGGATTAAAAATGCTGAGTTTACAAAAAATTTGGTTATTGTGTGGTTTTCAGGTAGTAAAATTGTGATTACAGAGTGTACCATTAAACACCTAGAAAGGGGCCTAGGAAATTTTGGGGCAAATTTTTTTTATTCTTTAATTGTAAAATATTAAAAATTATGAGGTAAAATTTTGGGATTTTGGCCCAAGTGACTAAATACTAGTTTGTGAGTTTAGCAATGTAATTTCTTTTGTTTTGGAAAAGTACATTGTTTCGTATTGGGGGGATCCCCAAGGGGGTTCATTATTTTTGGGTTGAGATTAATATTTCTGTTTATGGTCAAAAAAGAGTTTAGTGAGTGTAAGTGTTAAAAAACCCGGTTGGTATTCGTTTTAGTTGTTGACAGGGTGTACAGGGAGATAAAATGTTTTCTTAAAGGGAGTTTTGAAGGTTTATGAAGTGTCTGCCCGGGCTAGGGTTTCAGGGTGGGGTTTTTCCAGATTTTAGGGCCTTTTTGACATTTAAATTTAATTTTTTTAAAGGTTTAGTCGGACAGGGGGGAAAAAGGGTGAGAGATGTTTGTGTCTGGTGTTATGCCCGTGGGTTCTGTCACAACTATACAAGGGAAAACGTTTTAAATCAAGGTTGTTATTAGAGTTTAAGGCCGGGAGATGGTTTTTTTTGATTTTGGGGAAAAGTTGTAAGTGGGGGAGTACTGAACAGGGGGTTAAAATTTAGGTCTATGAAGAGTTTGGGGGGTTTTTTGCCCGGGATGGGATTTTTGTGATTATTCTTTACTTCAGCTTTTTGTTGGGTTTTTATTGGCTTTAGGTGTGGGTTTCTTTCAGTTGATTTCCCCCGCACAAAAAAGGGGGGGGAGACCAAAACAGAGTTGAAAAATATAGGCCCAAAATCCAACTTTTCACCCTCTCTCAAAAATCTTCGAAAAAAATTTAAATTTATAAAAAGAATCTTACTCCCACCCCTTTTCTCCCCCAAAAAATAATCAACCCCGGCCCAAATTTTGGGTTTTAGGGGCCCAATAAAAATACTTTAAAGATGCTATTATAAAACCCTGTAGAACATAATAACATGCAATTTGGGGAAAAAAAAAAATCCCATGGGGGTCTTCATTGGACTTACGTAAAGCTTTTGATACCCGTTGGCCCCTGCTTGCCCCCACGTTTAAAAATTTTCACACTATGGGATAAGAGGGCACTCCCCCAAAATACCTCCAAATCTTTCCTCAGCAAAAAAGGAAAAACCAATATGTGTAGCAAATGGGGGAAAAATCTTCTGCGCCAAAATTTCAGTTGGTGTCCCACAGGGGAAATGTCCTTGGCCCCTTCTCTTTTTTCCCAACCCCCAAAAGCCCTTTCCAAAAAAGTTCGCAATTACTCAAACCCCCACTATTTGCAGATGACACTACATACGTCTTCTCTCACCCGAGCCCAGTCACACTAGCCAATACTGTAAATACCGAATTACAGAAAATATCTACCTGGATGAGGACTAACAAACTTACACTAAACATAAATAACAAAAAGGCACAATACCGTGACTGGAACGATACACAAATAACCCGCACATAAAAGACAGAAGCTTACGACGACGTTTCGGTCCGACTTGGACCATTGACAAAGTATCAGAGATCATAGCCATCCTATTGACTGGTCTTCTGCTAAAACTGTCTTCCCTACTTCCAACTCGAACAGTCGCCGTTTAGTTGAATCCTCTCTTATACACAACTTTCCTTGTATGAACCTTAGCCCTGGCTTCGTCTCTGTAGATGCCTTCCTCTCCCACTACATTGTAAAATGCTCCAAACTTCAGAACACCCGTGACTTAACCTGAATCCTCATTTTTTCTTCTTCTTCTTCTTTTTCTTCTTCCTCTTCCCTTTCCTCTCTCCTTTTCTCCTCTGGGTTGTCTTTCTCTCTCCTGTCTCGTGTTTCTGTTCCTTCTTTATTTTATTTCACCACTTCCCCTTTCACGCACCTCGGTGCGCTTGCTCTCCCTTGTGGGTTTCTAGCTCTCTTGCAGTGCTCCCCTTCCTTTGTATTTGACTGGCTCGTCTTCCTTATTTCCCACTTCTACCACTACCACTACTACTTCCTCTTCTTCTTCTACTACATCTACTGATGAAATTAGACACATGTGCGGCGTCTGGTTGTCTTTGTTGTGGACGTTTCGCCATCCAGTGGCTGGCTGGATGGCGAAACGTCTACGGTGGGGATGCCCGGGTGTTGTGCATGTGTCATTTCATCCTGTCGGTATCATATACAATTCTTGCACTACTACCACCACTACTACTACCACTACTACTACCTCCACCTCTTCCTGCCTATATATAGCCGTCCTGCTCTCCTCTGTTAGTGTGACTTTGTCAATGGTCCAAGTCGGACCGAAACGTCGTCGTAAGCTTCTGTCTTTTATGTGCGGGTTATTTGTGTATTACACTAAACATTGACAAAACCTACTTCATTCAGTTTGGTAACAGAGCTACAGATGTCCCTCTTAACATAATGATAAACGGATCACCTATCACAAAGCTAACAAAGGGAAAATTCTTAGGAATCCACCTTGATAATTGACTCAAATTTCATACACATATACAACAAATTTCTAGAAAATTTCCAAGACTGTAGGCATACTATCGAAGATACGGTACTATGTTCCACAGTCAGCCCTCCTGGCCTTATATCACTCTCTTATTTACCCCTATCTCACCTACGAAATTTGTGCATGGGGCTCAACAACAATTAACCATCTCAGACCACTAATTACCCAACAAAAGGCTGCAGTTAGAATGATAACAAATTCTCACTACAGGCAGCACACTCCACCAAATATTCAATACACTAAACCTACTCACCATACAAAAAATCCATACTTATTACTGCACCTATTACATACATAGAACACTTAACTCTGATATTAACCCTCCCTCAAACATCTCCTTGCCAACCTCAACAGAACACATGACCATAAACACAAGGCACAGATCACTCTTTGATGTTCCTCGTGTTCATCTCACACTATGCAAAAACTCAATGCACATAAAAGGCCCTAAAAATCTGGAATTTCATTACCTGTAAATATAAAAGAAACACTACCTGTTTATAAATTCAAGTCTCTACTCAAAGATCACTTACTCACCCAAAACCAAATAAATACTGATATAACTGAACCTTATAAAATTGTATATCTTAAATGTTTCTCACAATTATATCACATAAATGTTAAACCTAAAACCGAATCTAACTTTATTATTTTTTAAATACACTACCTAACAGAATCCTTCATATGACTGAATGCAACCATATGACCTGTCTTTGTAATACTCACTTGTGCTTTATAGTAATCTGCTTACATTAATGTTTTATCACTGACTTCATCATTGCTTAGTTAATCTTAAGTTAATTTTAAGCCAGCCCGTAATGCTATGCATAGTATAAGTGGCTTTGGCATGCTGCTCTTATCTGTATTTTTTTGTACCTCTGTATGTGTGCTCAAATTTATAATAAATAAAAAAAATAAATGGATAAATAAGTGAGTGGTATAGTGTGAGAAGGGCATTTTGCGGCACGTAGTATCGTATCTTGGAGAGGATCCCAACCGTTTTGGATACTTTTTTGGTTATATGCTGGATATGGGTGCTGAAATTCAGGTTGTTGTCAAGGTATAAGCCTAGGAATTTGCCCCCATTATTTCTGGTAATTAGAGTGTTGTCAATCTTAATGTTAATTTGTGCATCTCTGCTCTGCTACCAAACATAATATAGTAGGTTTTGTCAGTGTTAAGCGTAAGTTTATTGGCTGTCATCCAAGTTGATATTTTGATCAGCTCCTCATTCACAGTGGTGTGAGGGGTGGCAAGATTAGGGTGAGAGATGACATAAGTCATGTCTTCAGCCAAAGAGAATGGGTTTCAGGTGTTGGGATACGTTTGGAAGGTCATTGATGTATATGAGGAAGAGCAGGGGACCAAGGGACACTTCCCTGCGGAAACTCCAGTATCAAGTGGCCGTGTTGCTGATGCTGTGTCTTTAATGGTGACATACTGATACCTATTAGTAATGTAAGATTTGAAATAAGCAAGCGCATGGCCTCTTATACCGTAATGATCAAGTTTGTGGAGTAGGATGTCGTGGTCTACTGTGTCAAAAGCTTTTCTTAGGTCAACAAAAATTCCTAGTGGATATTCCTTATTTTCCAATGCTGTGTAAAACAGATATAGATTTTTATGATTGCATCATTAGTGCTTTTATTTTTTCTGAAATTTAAATTGGAGGGGTTGAGTATGTTTGAGCCGTTATAAATGAATACAGTCTCCTGTGCAGAGTTTTCTCAAAAAATTTTTGGGAAAAA
>NW_026505092.1:0-63163 GCF_026875155.1 Cherax quadricarinatus
TTTTTAGAGATTTAGACACTTTTCAGACAAATTTGATTTTTTTTAGCTAAAAAATCTTATATTTTATACTTTTTTATCAGAATTACTGCTGGAATTGAATTTTTTTAAGCTGAAAGTAACTTTAAAATATGACATTTTAAAAAAAAATACCTGAACATTGAAAAAATCGAATAAATATGGTAAAATGATAATTTTACTGCATATTTGGACGATTGAACATTCAGAACGCCTTGCAGATCAAACCTGATTTTTTTAGCGTATTTTTTTATGAGAATTACTGATGGAATGAAATATTGGGTGCATTTTTCAACATTTTAAAGTATATTACATATTTTTCAAAATAGCCTATAAATTTCGAAGAAATCCAAAAATATTTTGAGTATTTCATAATATTATTTCAAAAACACCTGAAGTATTGACAAAACGAAAAAATGGCGTTAAAAAATGATGTTTTACTTCTGCATATTTCGACGATTTGGGGCTTTTAGAACACTTTTCAACAAACCTGATTTTTAGCTCTAAAATACAGGGATTTTCACACTTTATATACGTATTGTCACAAATACTACACAAAAATGTCTTATTTTAGTTCCTTTCAACATAAAATTAAATCAATCAGTAATCTAATAATAAAGTTTGAAAATCATTGAATTTAACTAAAAAATCAGGTTTGTGTGAAAAAATGTTCTAAATGTCCAAATTGTCGAGATATGTAGTAAAACTTCATTTTTTCCTTATTTTCGATTTTTTCAATGTTTCAGGTGTTTTTAAAAAATGTTAGGAAATATTCAAAATTTTTTTGAATTTCTTCGAGATTTTTATAGGACTTTTTGATAAATATGTAATGTACTTTAAATGTGAAAATGCTCGAAAATATTTCAATTCCATTGTAATTCTGAATAAAAACTTTGAAAATCCATGAATTTTAGCTAAAAATAAGGTTTCTCTGAAAAGTGTTCTAAATACTCCAAATTCGATATTATGCAATAAACTAATTTTACTATATTTTTCGATTTTTTCAATAGGTTCAGGTATTTTTAAAAAATATTACTGATGGAAGTTGATATTTGTTGGAGCATTTTTCAACATTTTGAAAGTATATTACATATTTTTCAATAAGCAAATTAAAAATTTCGATGAATTCAAAAAATAATTTTGAATATTTCATATATTTTGAAAAACACACGAAGCAATGAAAAATTCGAGGAATTATGGTAAAATGATTGTATTACTGTTATTTCGCCGGTTGCTCATTTAGAACACTTCTCGGACAAACTTGATTTTATTACTAAATTACATGGATTTTTCACACTTGAAATATGTACTGACGCAATATTACACAAAAAATGTCTTATATAAGATACTTTCAGCATTAATATTCATTACATCAGTTAATTCTGATAAAAAACTTTTAAAAAACTATGTATTTTGGCTAAAAACTCTGGTTTGTCTGGTGAAGTGTTCTAAATGCTCAAAATCGTCGAGACAGATATGCAATAAAAAATTCATTTCACCATATTTTTCGAGTTTTTCAATGCTTCAGGTATTTTTAAAAAGTATATACTCATGGAATTGATATTTTTGAGCATTGCTGAACATTTGAAAGTGTATTACATATTTTTCAAAAAGACCATAAAAATTTCGAAAGAGTAATTCAAAAATAATTTTGAATATTTCATTTATTTTTTTTAAAAATCTGAAGCATTGAAAAAATTGGAAAGTATGGTAAAATGATGTTTTATCTAAAACTAATGGATTTTCAAACTTTTTTTATCAGAATTACTGATGGATATGGAATTTTATGCTGAATGTAAACTTAAATATGACATTTCGTGTAGTATTGTAGTCAATACATATTTCAGTGTGAAAGTTCATGTAAATTTTTTTTTTTAAGCTGTAAAATCAGGTTTGTGTGAAAGTGTTCTAAATGCTCCAATCGTCGAAATATGCTTCGTAAACATCTTTTTACCATATTTTCGAATTTTCTTCACTCTTGAGGTATTTTAAAAAAAATTTATGAAATATTCAAAATTATTTTGAATTTTTTTGAAAATTTTTATGGGTTATTGAAAAATATGTAATATACTTTAAATGTGAAAATGCTCGAAATTTTCAATTCCATTATCAGTAATTCTGATAATAAACTTTGGAAAATCCATGAAACTTTAGCTAAAAAATCAGGTTTGTCTGAAAAGTGTTCTAAATGCTCTAAAATCGTGAAATATGCAGCCAAAACATCATTTTTATCCATATTTTTTTATTTTTCAATGTTCAGGTATTTTTAATAAAATATATTGTGATATGAAATTTATATTTTCGAGCATTTTTTCAACATATTGAAAAAGTGTATTACTTATTTTCTAGAAAGCCCATAAAATTCGAAGAAATTAAAAAATATTTTGATTTTCATATATTTTTTAAAACACTGAAGCATTGAAAAAAAATCGAAAAAAATATGGTAAAATGATGTTTTACTGCATATTTCGACGATTTAGAGCATTTAGAACACTTTTCAGACAAATTTGATTTTTTTAGCTAAAAATCATATATTTTTATACTTTTTTATCAGAATTACTGCTGGAATTGAATTTTAAGCTGAAAGTAACTTAAATATGACATTAAAAATACCTGAACATTGAAAAAATCGAAAAATATGGTAAAATGATATTTTACTGCATATTTGGACGATTTAGAACATTCAGAACACCTTTCAGACAAACCTGATTTTTTAGCGAATTTTTTATGAGAATTACTGATGGAATTGAAATATTGGGGCATTTTCAACATTTTAAAGTATATTACATATTTTTCAAAAAGCCTATAAAATTTCGAAGAAATCCAAAAATAATTTTGAGTATTTCATATATATTTCAAAAACACCTGAAGTATTGACAAAATCGAAAAAATGGTAAAATGATGTTTTACTGCATATTTCGACGATTTGGGGCATTTAGAACACTTTTCACACAAACCTGATTTTTAGCTAAAATACATGGATTTTCACCTTTATAATACGTATTAGAGTCAATACTACAAAAAATGTCATGGTTCTTAAAATGCTCCAAATTGTCGAGTTATGAGTAAAACATATTTTACCATATTTTTCGTTTTTTTCAATGTTTCAGGTGTTTTTTAAAAAAAAAATGTATGAAATATTCATAAATTATTTTTGAATTTTTTTCTTTTTTAGAGATTTATAGAACTTTTTGAAAAAATATGTAATGTACTTTTAAATGTTGAAAATGCTCGAAATTCAATTCCATTAGTAATTCTGAATAAAAAACTTGAAAATCCATGAATTTTAGCTAAAAAATAAGGTTCTCTGAAAAGTGTTCTAAATACTCAAATCGTCGATATAATGCAATAAATCTAATTTTACTTATATTTTTCGATTTTTTACATTAGCGTCAGGTATTTTAAAAAATATATACTGATGGAGTTGTATTTTTGAGCATTTTCAACATTTTGAAAGTTTTATTACATTTTTTTCAATAAGCAAATAAAATTTTTCATGATGAAATTCAAAATAATTTTGAATATTTCATAATATTTTTGAAAAAACACACGGAGCAATGAAAATATTCGAGAATATGGTTAAAATGATGTATTACTGTATATTTCGACGGTTGCGCATCGATTTAGAACCACGTTCTCAGACAAACTTGATTTATTAGCTAAAATACATGTGATTTTCACAACTTGAAATATGTATGACGCAGTATTACGCAAAAAAATGTCATATATAAGTTACTTTCAGCATAAAATTCCAATTACATCCAGTAAATTCTGATAAAAAACTTTGTAAATCCATGAATTTTAGCTAAAAAAATTGAAGAAATTCAAAAGCAATTTTGAATATTTCATATATTTTTTAAAAACACATGAAGCATTGAAATATTCGAAAAATATGGCAAAATGATGTTTTACTGCATATTTCGACGATTTTGGAAGCGATTAGAACACTTTTCAGGTCAACCTGATTTTTTTTAGCTTAAAATTCATGGATCTTCAACTTTTTTCTTTTTATCAGAATTACTATGAATTGAATTTTTATGCTGAAAGTAACTTAAATAGGACATTTTTTGTGTAATATTGTGTCAATACATATTTCAAGTGTGACAATCCGTGTATTTTAGCTGAAAAATCAGGTTTGTCTGAAAAGTGTTCTAAATGCTCCAAATCGTTGAAATAAGCAGAAATGCATGATTTTACCGTATTTTTCGATTTTTTCAATGCTTGAGGTGTTTTTAAAAAATATATGAAATATTCAAAATTATTTTTGAATTTCTTCGAAATTTTATGGGCTTTTTCAAAAATATGTAATTTACTTTAAATGTTAAAATACACGAAATTTCAATCCATCAGTAATTCTGATAAAAAACTTTGAGTAAAAAACTGTGAATAATTTTGTCTAAAAACTCTGGTATGTCTGAGAGAAATGTTTAACTTGTCCAAATCGTCGAGATATGCAATAAAAATCATTTCACATATTTTTTCGAAGTTAGTTTTTCCATTGCTTCAGGTTATTTTAAAAAATTATTACTCATGGAATGATATTTTTGTGCATTTGCTCATACCAATTTGGAAAGTTTATTACATATTTTTTCAAAAAGGCCCATAAAAATTTCGAAAGAAATTCAAAATAATTTTGATTATTTCATTTATCTTTTTTTAAAAATTCTGGAAGGCATTGAAAAATCGGAAAGTATGGTTAAAATGATGTTTTATCTAAAACTAATGGCATTTCAAACTTTTTTTATCAGGAAATTACTGATGGAATTGATTTTTATGCTTGGAAAGTAACCTTAATATGACATTTCGTACAGTATTGTGTCCAATTACATTATTTCAGTGAAAAAGTTCATGTAATTTGCTGAAAAAATCAGGTTTGTGTGGAAAGTGTTCTAAATGCTCGAAATCGTGCGAAATATGCAGTTAAAATCTTTTTACATATTTTTCGATTTTTTCAATAACTTTAGGTATTTTAAAAAATATATGAATATTCAAATCTATTTTTTAATTTTTTGAAATTTTCTGGGTTATTTGAAAAATATGTAATATACTTTAAAAATGTCTGGAATGAAAATGTCGAAATTTTCAAATTTCCAACCCCCCCCCCCCCCCCCCCCCCCCCCGTAAGTCTGTAAAAAACTTTGAAATCCGTGAACTTTAGCTAAAAAATCAGGTTTGTCTGATAAATGTGTTCTATAATGCTCTAAATACGTCTCCGAAATATGCAGCAAAACATTATTTTACCATATTTTTCTTTTTTTCAATGCTTCAGGTATTTTTAAAAAATATATAGTGATGGAATTTATATTTTCGAGCATTTTTCAACATTTGAAAGTATATTACATATTTTCTAAAAAGCCCATAAAATTTCGAAGAAATTAAAAAATATTTTTGAATTTTTCATATATTTTTTAAAAACACCTGAAGCATTGAAAAAATCGAAAAAATATGGTAAAATGATGTTTTACTGCATATTTCGACGATTTAGAGCATTTAGAACACTTTTCAGACAAATTTTGATTTTTTTAGTAAAAATCAAACCTTTTTATACTTTTTTATCAGAATTACTTCTGCAATGAAATTTTTCAGCTTGAATGTAATTAAGATATGACATTTAAACGTACCTGAACATTGGAAAAAATCGAAAAATATGGTTAAAATGAATTTGACTGCATATTTGGACGATTAGAGCATTAGGAAACACCTTTCAGTCAAACCTGTTTTTTTAGCTAAAATTATGGATTTTCAAAGTTATTTATGTGAATTACTGATGGAATTGAAATATTGGGCCATTATCAAATTTTAAAGTATATTTCATATTTTTCAAAAAGCCTATAAAATTTGGAAGAAATCCAAAAATAATTTTGAATATTTCATATATATTTCAAAAAAAAAAAAATAAATACCCCACCTGAAGTATTGACAAAATCGAAAAAAATGGTAAAATTTGATGTTTTACTGCATATTTCGACGATTTGGGGCTTTTAGAACAATTTTCACACAAACCTGATTTTTAGCCTAAAATACATGGATTTTCACACTTTATTAGTATTGTCACAATACTACAACAAAAATGTCTATTTAAAGTTCCTTTCAGCAATAAAATCTCAATTCTATTCAGTAATTCTGATAAAAAAAAATGTTTGAAAAATTCCATGAATTTAACTAAAAAAATCAGGTTTGTTGTGAAAAGTTTCTAAATGCTACAAATCGTCGAGATATGCAGTAAATACATCTATTTTTACCATATTTTTTCGCTTTTTTCTATGTTTCAGGTGTTTTTAAAAAATGTATGAAATATTCAAAATTATTCTTTGAATTTCTTCGACGATTTTATAGGCTTTTGAAAAATATGTAATGTACTTTAAATGTTGAAAATGCTCGAAAAATTTCAATACCATTAGTAATAATTCTGGAATAAAAACTTTAAAATCCATGAATTTTAGCTAAAAATAAGGTTTCTCTGAAAATGTGTTATAAAATACTCCAGATCGTCGAAAATATGCAATAAAACTAATTTTACGATATTTTCGATTTTTTCAATGGGTCAGGTATTTTAAAAAATATTACTGATGGAGTTGATATTTTTGAGCATTGTTGCAACATTGAAAGATATAGTACATATTTTCAAAAGCAAATAAAAATTTCGATGAAATTCAAAAAATAATTTTGAATATTTCATTTATTTTGAAAAAACACACGAAGCAATGAAAAAATTCGAGAAATATGGTAAAAATGATGTATTACATGTATATTTCGACAGTTTGCTTCATTTAAGAACACTTCTCAGACAAACTTGATTTTATTAGCTAAAATAATATGTTTGTCACACTTGAAATATGTTACTGACGCCAATATACCAAAAATGTCATATATAAGATACTTTCAGCATAAAATTCAATTTCATCAGTAATCTGATAAAAAAACTTGAAAATCCCTTGAATTTTAGCTAAAAATACTCGAAGAAATTCAAAAATAATTTTGAATATTTCATTTATTTTTTAAAAAAACCTGAAGCAATGAAAAAATCGAAAAGTATGGTAAAAAAATGTTTTACTGCATATTTCGGCGATTTAGAGCATTTAGAACACTTTTGAGACAATCCTGAGATTTTATCTAAAACTAATGGATTTTCAAGCTTTTTTATCAGAATTACTGATGGAATTGAATTTTATGCTGAAAGTAACTTAAATATGACATTTTCGTGTAGTATTGTGTCAATACATATTTCAAGTGTGAAAGTCCATGTATTTTAGCTGAAAAATCAGGTTTGTGTGAAAAGTGTTCTAAATGCTCCAAATCGTCGAAATATGCAGTAAAACATCTTTTTACCATATTTTTCCATTTTTTCAATACTTTTGGTATTTTTAAAAAACAGATGAAATATTCAAAATTATTTTTGAATTTCTTCGAAATTTTATGGGCTATTTGAAAAATATGTAATATACTTTAAAATGTTGAAAATGTTCGAAAATTTAAATTCAGCAGCTATTTGATAAAAAAGTTTGAAAAAATCACATGAATTTTAGCTCTAAAAAATCAGGTTTCTCGTGAAAAGTGTTCATAAAGCTCCAATCGTCGAAATATGCAGTAAAAACACGTTTTTTTAGATATTTTTCGGATTTTTTAATATTCAGGGTATTTTTAAAAAGTATTTGAAATATTCAATTATTTTTGAATTTCTTCGAAAATTTTATGGGCAATTTGAAAAATATATAATTTACTTTAAAATGTTGAAAATGCTCTAATTATTTCAATTCCAACAGTATTTCTTGTTAAAAAACTTTGTATAATTATCATGAATTTTATGCTAAAAAATCAGGTTTGTCTGAGTGTTCTGAATCCTCCAAAAATCCTGGAAATATGACAGTATAAATATTTTAATAATATTTTTCGAGTTTTTAATGCTTCAGATATTTTTCAAAAAATATATCACTGGGAATGATATTTCTGAGCAATTTTTTTCAACATTGAAAGTATAATTACAAAATTCATAAACAATTTTGAAATTTCATATATTTTAATAATATAGAAGCATTGAAAAAATCGAAAAATATGAGGAAAATGATGTTTTACTGCTTATTTCGATGATTTGTATCATTTAGATCCACTTTAGCAGACTAACTGATTTTTAAGCTAAAATCCATGATTTTCAAACTCTCATATTCATGTTTCTTTCAGCATAAAATTCAATTCCATCAGTAATTCTGATAAAAAAGTTTGAAATCCCATGAATTTTAGCTAAAAATCAGGTTTGCTGGAAAACTGTTCTAAATGCTCTTAATCGTTAAATATGCAAGTTAAAATGTCTTTTTACCTTAGTATTTCGATTTTTTCCATTTGCTTCAGGTTATTTTTTAAAAAATATATATACTTGACGGAATTGATATTTTCAAGCATTTTTCAACATTTGTATGTTATTTACATATTTATCAAAAAGCCCATTAAATTCGAAGGGAAGAAAGAAATTTAAAAATAATTATGATATTTCATATATTTTTTTAATAAAACATCTGAAGCATTGAAACAATTGTAAAATATGGGAAAATGATGTTTTTACTGTATATTTCGGACGATTTGTAACATTAGAACACTTTTACAGACGATCTGATGTTTAGGTAAAATTCATAGATTTTCAATCTTTGTTATCCAGAATTACTGCTGGAATTGATTTTTAAGGTGAAAGTAACTTAAATATGACATTAAAAATACCTCTGAACATTGAAAAAATCGAAAAAATATGGTTTTTAAATGATATTTTACTGCATATTTGGACGATTTAGAGCATTTGGAACACCTTTCAGACAAACATGATTTTCTAGCTAAATTTCGTGGATTGAAAGCTTTTTTTTATCAGAATTACTGACGGAAGTGAAATATTGGGGCATTTTCAACATTTTTAAAGTATATTACAATATTTTTTAAAAAACCCATATAAAATTTCGAAGAATCCAAAAAATAAATTTGAATTTTTCATATATATTTCAAAAACACCTGAAACATTGAAATACAATCGAAAAATATGGTAAAATGAGGTTTTTATCTGATATTTCGTGATTTGGAGCATTTTGAAAACACTTTTCACCACAAACTGATTTTTTAGCTAAATACAAGGATTTTCACAGCTATAAAATAGTATTGACACAATACTACACAAAAAATTGTCATGTTTAAGTTCATTTCAGCATAAAATTCAATTCCATTAGTAATTCTGATAAAAAAGTTTGAAAATCCATGAATTTTGCCTAAAAAATCAGGTTTGTGTGAAAAGTGTTCTAAATGCTCCAAATCGTCGAAATATGCAGGAAAACAACATTTTACCATATTTTTCGATTTTTTCAATGCTTCAGGTGTTTTTTAAAAAATATAGAAAATATTCAAAATTATTTTTGAATTTCTTCGAAATTTTATGGGCATTTTGAAAAATATGTAATATACTTTAAAATTTTGAAAATGCTCGAAAATTTCAATTCCATCAATAATTCTGAATAAAAACTTCGAAAATCCATGAATTTTAGCTAAAAAATCAAGTTTGTCTGAAAAATGTTCTAAATGCTCTAAATCGTCGAAATATGCAGTAAAGCATCTTTTTACTATATTTTTCGATTTTTTCAATGCTTCAGGTATTTTTAAAAAATATATGAAATATTAAAAATTGTTTATGAATTTCTTCGACATTTTATAGACTTTTTTTAAAAATATGTAATATACTTTAAAAAGTTAAAAATGCTCGAAAATTTCAATTCCATCAGTAATTCTGATAAAAAAAACTTTGAAAATCCATGAATTATAGCTAAAAAAAATCAGGTTTGTCTGAAAAGTGTTCTAAATGCTGCAAATCGTCGAAACAAGCACTAAAAATCATTTTACCACATTTTTCGATTTTTTCAATGCTTCAGTAATTTTTAAAAAAATATATACTGATGGAATTGATATTTTTCGATCTTTTTTTCATACATTTGAAAAAGTATATTACATATCGTTCAAAAAGCCTCAATAAAATTTCGATGAAATTCAAATATTAATTTTGTATATTTCATATTTTTTTTAAAAATACCTGAAGCATTGAAAAAAATAAAAAATATGGTAAAATGATGTTTTACTGCATATTTCGACGAATTTTGAGCATTTAAGAACATCTTTTCAGTCAAACCTGCCCTTGATGTTTTAGCTAAATTATGGATTTTTCAAACTATTTTATCAGGATTACTCAGGGAATTGAATTTATGCTGTGTAGTATTGTGTCATACATCTTTCAAGGAGTAAAATCCCATGCATTTTAAGCTAAAAAAATCATTGTTTGTGTGAAAAGTGTTTCTAAATGCCTCCAAATCGTCGAAATATGCAGTAAAACATCATTTTACCATTATTTTTCGATTTTTTTCAATGCTTCAGGTGTTTTTTTTAAAATATATGAAATATTAAAATTGTTTTTGAATTCTTCGAAATTTTATTCGGATTTTTGAAAAATATGTAATATACTTTCCAAATGTTTGAAAAATGCTCAAATTTAACCAATTCCCTCAGTATGTTTTTTTAAAAATAACTGAAGCATTGAAAAAATCGACAAATATGGTAAAATTATGTTTTACTGCATATTTCGACGATTTGGAGCATTTAGAACACTTTTAAGACAGACCTGATTTTTCAGCTGAAACACATGCGTTTTTCACACTTGAATCTCTTTTAAAACAATGTTACACAAAACTGTATTATTTAAGGACACTTTCAGCATAAAATTCAATTCCATCAGTAATTCTGAAAAAAATGTTTGAAAATCCATGAATTTTAGCTTAAAAATCAGGTATGTCTGAAAAGTGTTCTAAATGCTCTAAATCGTCGAATATGCTGTTAAAAAGTCATTTTACCATATTTTTCGATTATTCAATGTTTCAAGTATTTAAAAATATACATGAAATATTCAAAAAATTATTTTTGAATTTCTTCAAAAAATTTTATGGGTTTTGAAAAATTGGAATATACTTTTAAATGTTGAAGATGTCGAAAATTTCAAGTCCTCATCTGTTAATTCTGGATAAAAAACTTAGAAAATCCATGTATTGTAGCTAAAAATCAGGTTTGTCTGAAAAGTGTTTAAATGACTCCAATCGTCGTCGAAATGTCAGTAAAATTATTTTTACCATATTTTTTCATTTTTTCAATGCTTCAGGTATTTTTAAATAATATATGATGGAATTGTATTTTCGAGCTTTTTTCAAAATTCGAATGTATATTAATATTTTTAAAAAAGTCCATAAAATTTTGAGGAAAATTCGAAAATAATTTTTGAATATTCGTCTATTTTTTAAAAATACCTGAAGCTTGAAAAAAAATCTAAAAATGTGGTAAAATGATGTTTTACTGCTATTTCGTTCGATTTAGAACCAATTAGACCTTTTCAGACAAACCGATTTTTCGGCTCTAAATTTCATAGATTTCAATCTTTTTTTTTCAGGATTTAATGATTGAATTGATTTTATGCTGAAGTAACTTAAATATGACTTTTTTGATGTCCTATTGTGTCAATACATATTTCAAATGTGAAAATCCATATATTTTAGCTAAAAAAATCAGGTTTGTGTGAAAAGTGTTTTTAAATGCTTCAAAATCGTCGAAATATGATGTAAAACATAATTTTACCATATTTTTCGATTTTTTCAATACTACAGGTTTTTTTTTATATATATGAAATATTCAAAAATATTTTTGAATTTCTTCGAAATTTTATGGGCTATTTGAAAAATATGTAATTTACTTTAAAATGTTTGAAAATGCTCGAAAATTTCAATTCCATCAGTAAATTCTGATAAAAAAACTGTGAAAAATCCATGTTATTTTAGGTAAAAAATCAGAGTTTGTATGAAAAGAGTTCTTAAAATGGCTCCAAATGTTAGAAAATTTGCAGTAAACCCCATTTTACCATTATTTTTCGATTTTTTCAAATTTTCAGGTGTTTTTAAAAAATGTATAAATATTCAAAATTTTTTTTTGAAATTATCTTCGAAATTTTATGGGCTTCGAAATAAATATGTAATATACTTTAAATTTTAGATATAAAATTCTCGAAAATTTCAAATCTATCAGTAATTCTGTATGAAAACTTTGAAAAAAATCCATGAATTTTTGCTAAAAAAAGGTTTCTCTGAAAAGTTGTTCTCAATCTCCCACATCGTCGAAATATGCAACCAAAATAATTTTAACCATATTTTTTCGATTTTTTCAATGTGTCAGGTATTTTAACAAATCTATACTGATAGAGTTGATATTTTTGATCATTTTCAACATTTCAAAGTATATTACATATTTTTCAAAAAGCAAAATAAAATTTCGAAGAAATTCAAAATAATTTTGAATATTGCATACATTTTTGAATAATCACAGATGATTGAAAAATTCGAAAAAATATGCGTGATGAAATGATGTTTTACTGCATATTTCGGACGATTTATATCATTTAGAATACACTTTCTCAGACAATATCTGATTTATGAGCTAAAAGTTATGGATTTTCACACTTGAAATATGTACTGACACAATATTACACGAAATGTCATTATCTAAGTTACTTTCGCATTAAAATTCAATTCCATCAGTAATTCTGCATATTTCGACGATTTGGAGCATTTAGAACACTTTTCAGACAAACCTGAATTTTTTTAGCTAAAATTCATGGATTTTCAAACTTTTTTATCAGAATTACTGATGGAATTGATTATTTTAGCTGAAAATGTAACTTAAATAGGACATTTTTGGTGTAATATTGTGTCAATACATATTTCAAGTGTGACAATCCATGTATTTTAGCTAAAAAATGAGGTTTGTCTGAAAAGTGTTCTAATTGCTCCAAATCGTCGAAATAAGCAGAAAAGCATGATTTTACCGTATTTTTTGATTTTTTCAATGCTTGAGGTGTTTTTAAAAAATACATGAAATATTCAAAATTATTTTTGAATTTCTTCGAAATTTTATAGGCTTTTTCAAAAATATGTAATTTACTTTAAAATGTTGAAAATACTCGAAACTTTCAATTACATCAGTAATTCTGATAAGAAACTTTGAAAAAACATGAATTTTAGACTAAAAAATCAGGTGGTATATGAGTATGTTTCTAAATGCCTCCCTATCGTCGAGATATGCAATAAAAATCATTTCACCATATTTTTCGAGTTTTTCAATGCTTCAGGTATTTTTAAAAAATATATACTGATGGAATTGATATTTTTGAGCATTGCTCAACATTTGAAAGTATATTACATATTTTTCAAAAAGCCCATAAAATTTCGAAGAAATTCAAAAATAATTTTGAATATTTCATTTATTTTTTTTAAAAATCTGAAGCATTGAAAAAATCGGAAAGTATGGTAAAATGATGTTTTACTGCATATTTCGACGATTTAGAACATTTAGTACACTTTTTACACAATAATGAGATTTTATCTAAAACTAATGGATTTTCAAACTTTTTTTATCAGAATTACTGATGGAATTGAATTTTATGCTGAAAGTAACTTAAATATGACATTTTCGTGCAGTATTGTGTCAATACATATTTCAAGTGTGAAAGTTCATGTAATTTAGCTGAAAAATCAGGTTTGTGTGAAAAGTGTTCTAAATGCTCCAAATCGTCGAAATATGCAGTAAAACATCTTTTTACCATATTTTTCGATTTTTTCAATACTTTAGGTATTTTTAAAAAATATATGAAATATTCAAAATTATTTTTGAATTTTTTGAAATTTTATGGGTTATTTGAAAAATATGTAATATACTTTAAAATGTTGAAAATGCTCGAAAATTTCAATTCCATCAGTAATTCTGATAAAAAACTTTAAAATCCATGAACTTTAGCTAAAAAATCAGGTTTGTCTGAAAAGTGTTCTAAATGCTCTAAATCGTCGAAATATGCAGCAAAACATCATTTTACCATATTTTTCTTTTTTTCAATGCTTCAGGTATTTTTAAAAAATATATAGTGAGGATTTTTCAACATTTGAAAGTATATTACATATTTTCTAAATAGCCCATTAAATTTCGAAGAAATTAAAAAATATTTTTGAATTTTTCATATATTTTTTAAAAACACCTGAAGCCTAGAAAAAATCGAAAATATATGGTAAAATGATGTTTTACTGCATATTTCGACGATTTAGAGCATTTAGAACACTTTTCAGACAAATTTGATTTTTTTAGCTAAAAATCATATATTTTTATACTTTTTTATCAGAATTAATGCTGGAATTGAATTTTTAGCTGAAAGTATATATGACATTAAAAATACCTGAACATTGAAAAAAATCGAAAAATATGGTAAAATGATATTTTACTGCATATCTGGACGATTTAGAGCAATCAGAACACCTTTCAGACAAACCTGATGTTTTAGCTAAAATTCATGGATTTTCAAAGTTTTTTATGAGAATTACTGATGGAATTGAAATATTGGGGCATTTTCAACATTTTAAAGTATATTACATATTTTTCAAAAAGCCTATAAAATTTCGAAGAAATCCAAAAATAATTTTGAATATTTCATATATATTTCAAAAACACCTGAAGTATTGACAAAATCGAAAAAATGGTAAAATGATGTTTTACTGCATATTTCGACGATTTGGGGCATTTAGAACACTTTTCACACAAACCTGATTTTTTAGCTAAAATACATGGATTTTCACACTTTATATACGTATTGTCACAATACTACACAAAAATGTCATATTTAAGTTCCTTTCAGCATAAAATTCAATTCCATCAGTAATTCTGATAAAAAAGTTTGAAAATCCATGAATTTAACTAAAAAATCAGGTTTATCTGAAAAGTGTTCTAAATGCTTCAAATCGTCGAGATATGCAGTAAAACATCATTTTACCATATTTTTCGATTTTTTCAATGTTTCAGGTGTTTTTTAAAAAATGTATGAAATATTCAAAATTATTTTTGAATTTCTTCGAGATTTTATAGGCTTTTTGAAAAATATGTAATGTACTTTAAAATGTTGAAAATGCTCGAAAATTTCAATTCCATTAGTAATTCTGAATAAAAACTTTGAAAATCCATGAATTTTAGCTAAAAAATAAGGTTTCTCTGAAAAGTGTTCTAAATACTCCAAATCGTCGATATATGCAATAAAACTAATTTTACTATATTTTTCGATTTTTTCAATGGGTCAGGTATTTTTAAAAAATATATACTCATGGAGTTGATATTTTTGAGCATTTTTCAACATCTGAAAGTATATTACATATTTTTCAAAAAGCAAATAAAATTTCGATGAAATTCAAAAATAATTTTGAATATTTCATATATTTTTGAAAAACACACGAAGCATTGAAAAATTCGAGAAATATGGTAAAATGATGTATTACTGTATATTTCGACGGTTTGTATCATTTAGAACACTTCTCAGACAAACTTGATTTATTAGCTAAAATACTTGGATTTTCACACTTGAAATATGTACTGACGCAATATTACACAAAAATGTCATATATAAGTTACTTTCAGCATAAAATTCAATTCCATCAGTAATTCTGATAAAAAACTTTGAAAATCCATGAATTTTAGCTTAAAAAAATCGAAGAAATTCAAAAGCAATTTTGAATATTTCATATATTTTTTAAAAACACATGAAGCATTGAAATATTCGAAAAATATGGCAAAATGATGTTTTTAAAACCTGCATATTCGACGATTTGACATTTAGAACACTTTTTCAGACAAACCACCTATTTTTTCAGCAAAAAAATTTCATGGATTTTTCAAACTTTTTTATCAGAATTACCTGTTTGAATTGAATTTTAATATGCTGGAAAGTAACATAATTAGACATTTTTTTGTGTAATATTGTGTCAATACATATTTCAAGTGTGACAATCCGTGTATTTTAGTTGAAAAATCAGGTTTGTCTGAAAAGTGTTCTAAATGCTCCAAATCGTCGAAATAAGCAGAAATGCATATTTTTTATAAAACCGTTTTTTTCGATTTTTTTCAATGCTTGAGGTTTTTTTTTAAAAAAATATATGAAATTTCAAATTTATTTTGTTGAATTTTCTTCAAAAGTTTATGGCTTTTTCAAAAATATGTAATTTACCTTAAAATGTTGAAAATACTCGAAACTTTCAATTCCATCAGTAATTCTGATAAAAAACTTTGAAAAACCATGAATTTTGGCTAAAAACTCAGGTATGTCTGAGAAGTGTTCTAAATGCTCCAAATCGTCGAGATAATGCAATAAAAATCATTTTAAACTAAATTTTCGAAGTTTTTCAATGCTCAGGTATTTTTTTAAAAAATATATACTGATGGAATTGATATTTTTGAGCATTGCTCAACATTTGAAAGTATATTACATATTTTTCAAAAAGCCCAAAAAAATCTAGGAAATTTGAAAATAATTTGAAAAATTTCGTATATTTTTTTTAAAAATACCTGAAGCATTGAAAAAACTAAAAAAAATTTAAAATGATGTTTTAAATGCATATTTCGTCATTTAACCTTTAGAAAACCTTTTAACAAACCGGTTTTTTTTTGGCTAAAATTCATAGATTTTCCCAAAATTTTTTTTCAATTTAATGATTGAATTGAATTTTTGTGAAAGTAACTTAATATGACATTTTTTTGTTCCATTTTGTCAATACATTTTCAATGGAAAAACCATGTATTTTAGCTAAAAAAACAGTTTGTGTGAAAAGTTTTCTAAATGCCCAAAACGTCGAAATATGCAGTAAAACATCTTTTTCCCTATTTTTCGTTTTTTTTAAAACTTAAGGTTTTTTTTTTTTTAATATTCAAAAATTTTTGAATTTTTTGAATTTTATGGGTTATTTGAAAAATATGTAATATATTTAAAATGTTGGAAAAAGCCGAAAATTTCAATTCCTCAAATAAATTCAAAAAAAAAAACCCCCCGGGGCCCCCCCCCCCCAAAACCCCCCCCCTTTAATAAAAAAATTTTTGAAAAAAATTTTATAAAAAAAATTTAAAAAATGTTTTTTGAAAATTTTTTTTTTGAATTTTTATAATTTTTTTTAAAAAAAAATTTTTTTTTTTTAATTTTTGACTTTTTTTTAAAAAAGTTTTAAAAAAGTTCAAATTTAATTACAGTAATTTGATAAAAAAAAACTTAAAAAACCTGAAATTGAAAAAAAATCATTTGTTAAAATGTTTTTCTGCAAATCGTCGAAAAACAACACTAAAAATTTTTACCAATTTTTTATTTTTTCAAAGTTTTTTAAAAAAAAAAACTGAGGAATTGAATTTGGGGGATTTTTTAACATTTTTAAAAATAATTACATATTTTTTCAAAAAGCTTTTAAAAATTTTAAAAAATTTAAAAAATAATTTTCATATTTTTTTAAAAAACCTAAGATTGAAAAAATAAAAAAAAGGTAAAATGAGTTTTACTGATATTCGACGATTTGGGGCTTTAGAACACTTTTCAAAAACCTGTTTTTTTTAGCTAAAAATTTTTGGGTTTTCAAAACTTTTTATAGAAAACATATTAAAAAATGCTTTTAGTTTTAAAAAATTTCAAAACTCTTTTTAAGAGTGAAAACCCTGATTTTTTCTAAAAAAAACAGTTTGTGTGAAAAGTGTTCTAAATCTCCAAATCGTCGAATATGCAGTAAAAATATTTTTCCATTTTTTCAATTTTTTTAATTTCAGGTTTTTTAAAAAATATACAATAATTGATTTTTCGGTTTTTTAACTTTTAAAAAAATAAATTTCTTTTTTGAAAAAGCCCAAATAAAAAAAATTTTGGAAAATTTGAAAAAATTTGAAAATTTTTAAATTTTTTAAAAATACCCGAAAATTAAAAAATCAAAAAAGGTAAAATATTTTTTCTAATTTTCCCCTTTTTTAGGGAATTTAAAAAATTTGAAATGGTTTTTTTTTGGCTAAAAAATTCATAATTTTTTTAAACTTTTTTGTAATTTAAAAAATTGAAAATTTAATTTTTTGAAAAAACTTAAATGAATTTTTGTTTAGGGTTAATTTTTAAATTTTTCAATTGAAAATTTCCCGTTATTTTTGCTAAAAATCAGGTTTTTTTGAAAATTTTAAAAGCCCCAAATTCAAAAACTAAAAAATTTTTCCATAAAATTTTTCGTTTTTTAATACTTAAATTTTTAAAAAAAAATGAAAATTCAAAAAATTTTGAATTCTTTAAATTTTTTAGGGTTAAATTTGAAAATATGAATTTTTTAAAAATTTGAAAATGCTTTCGAAAATTTTCAATTCCATATTTTTGAAAAAAAAATTTAAAATCCATGAATTTTAGCTAAAAAAAAAAAGGTTTTCTGAAAGGGTTTTAAAATGTCTAATTTTTTAAAATGCCAAAAGTCATTTTTAAAAAAGTTATTTTTTTTTTCAATGCTTAGGTTTTTTTAAAAAATATAAATTTTAATTTTTTTTTAACTTGAAATTTTACTTTTTCAAAAAAGAAAATTTAAAATTTAAGTTAAAAAATATTTTTTTTAATTTTTTCATATTTTTTTAAAAAACCCCCTTGAAAAAATGAAAAAATTTGGTAAAATATGTTTTTTGCAATTTCAGATTTAAGCATTTAAAACTTTTCAAAATTTGATTTTTTTGCTAAAAAAAAAAATATATTTTTATATTTTTTCAAATTAAGTAATTAATTTTAAAACTAAATTTAGAAAAATTAAAATATGAAACATTAAAAAAACGAAAAAAAAAAAAATGGTAAAAAAATTTTACTGCTATTGGCGTTTAGAGCTAAACACCTTTAGACAAACCTGATTTTACTAAAATTATGGATTTTTTAAAATTTTTTATAGAATTTCTGATTGAATTGAAAATATTTTGGGGGGTTTTCAATTTTAAATATATTACATATTTTTTTCAAAAAAACCCAAAAAATTTTGAAAAATCCCAAAAATAATTTTGAATTTTTCTATTTTAAAATTTTAAAAAAATGAATATTAAAAATGAAAAAATGGGTAAAATTATTTTTAAATGAAATTTCGAATTTTCAATTTAAACCTTTTCAAAAAACCGAATTTTTAGCTAAAAAAACTGGATTTTCCACACTTTTTAGTATTGTCACAATAAAAAAAAATTCATATTTAATTTTTCGAAAAATTCAATTTAAAAGTAATTCGTAAAAAATTTGAAAATCCCTGAATTTAACTAAAAAATAGTTTTCTGAAAAAGGGTTTTAAATTAAATCGTGAATAGTAAAAATCATTTTACCATATTTTTCGTTTTTTAATGTTTCAGGTATTTTTTAAAAATTATAATAAAAAAATTATTTTTAATTTTTTAGATTTTTATATTTTTTAAAAATTGTAATTATTTTTACAAGTTGAAAAAAACGAAAATTTTAAAAAATTATAATTCTGAATAAAAACTTTGAAAAACCTGTTTTTTAGCTAAAAAAATGGTTTCTCTGAAAAAGGGTTCAAATACCCAAATCTCGATTTCAAAAAAATTTTTCTATATTTTTGATTTTTCCAATGGGTCAGGGTTTTTTAAAAAATTAACTCATGGAGTTTTAAAGTTTTTTGAGATTTTTAAAAAACTGAAAGAAAAATTTACATTTTTCAAAAAAAAATAAAATTTTTGATAAATTCAAAAAATAAAAATTTTTAAATTTCATATATTTTTTTAAAAAAAAGAAGCTTTTAAAAATTTGAAAATAGGAAAAAGTGTTTCGATATTTCGACGGTTTGCATTTGAACACTTTCCCGCAAACTTTATTTTTACTAAAAACTGGATTTTTAACTTTTTTATGGAAATTAAAAAAAGAAAAAAAAATTTTTTTCCCTTTCAAACATTTTGATAAAAAATTTTAAAAACCAAAATTTTCAAAAAAATCGAAAAATTAAAAAATTTGAATATTTCATATATTTTTTAAAAACACTGAAATTGAAAATTTGAAAAATATGGAAAATGATTTTTAAAATGCATATTTCGCGATTTGGGCATTTAGAACCTTTTTAACAAAAACCCGATTTTTTCCCAAAATCAGGGTTTTTAAACTTTTTTTAAAAAACTATTGAAAATTTACAAAAGTCTTAAATAGGAATTTTTTTGGGAAATTTTGTAAAAAAAAGTTGAAATCCTGATTTTGTTAAAAATCAGGTTTTTTGAAAGTGTTCTAATGCTCCCAAAACGTCGAAATAAGAGAAAACAATTTTAACCTATTTTCGATTTTTTTCAAAGCTTAGGTTTTTTAAAAAAAAAAAAAATATTCAAATTTTTTTTGAATTTCTTTAAATTTTTGGGGTTTTTAAAAATGTAATTTATTAAAATTTTAAAATCTCAAAATTTTAATTTCCCTCATAAAACTAAAAAAACTTTGAAAAAACCAGAATTTTGCTAAAAATCAGGGTTTTCTGAAATGTTCTAAATGCTCCAACGTCGAATATGCATAAAAATCTTTTACAATTTTTTGATTTTTCAATGTTCAGATTTTTAAAAAAATATAAATATTAAAAAAGTTTTTGAATTTTTCAAATTTTGAAATAAATTAAAATTTTAAAAAGAAAAAAATCTAAAGAAATTCAAAAAAATTTTTTAAAATTTATTTATTTTTTAAAAAAAAACCCGAAGCAATAAAAAATCGAAAAAGGAAAAAAAAATTTTTACCATTTTTTCCCATTTTTTGAGATTTAAAAAAATTTTTGAGAAAACCTGAGATTTTTAAAATTAAAATAATATTTTCAAAAAACTTTTTTAAAACAAATTATATAAATTAATTTTTTAAATAACTTAAATAAAAATTTTTGGGTAATTGTTAAACATATTTTCCAAGTTGAAAAGTCCAAATATTTTTTTGCTAAAAAAACAGGTTTTTAAATTTTTAAAATTCCAAAATTTGAAATTAGTAAAACATTTTTTAAAAACCCTATTTTGTTTTTTTTTATTTGGTAAAATTTTAAAAAACGTCAAAATTCAAAAATTTTTAATTTTTCAAATTTTTATGGTATTTTAAAAAAAATGTAATATTTTTGGGAAAAAATTTTTTAAAATTTCAATTTTACAATTTGATAAAAAAAATTTGAAAATCCGAATTTTAGAAAAAAATCATTTTTTTAAAATTTTCTAAATGAAAAAACTAAAAAAGGAAAAAAGTTTTTGCTATTTTTTTCATATTTTCAATTTTTCAGGTTTTTTTTTAAAAAATTACGAAAATTAAAATTATTTTTGAAATTTCTTCAAAATTTAAAATCAATTTTTTAAAAATAGTTTTTTAAAAAGGGGTTAAAAAAAGCTCAAAAATTTTTTAAAAATTTTTTCCCTATTTTTCGATTTTAAAAAAAATTTAAAAAAAATGAATATCAAAAAAAAAAATAGGTTTTTGAAAAGGTTTCTAAATGTGAAAAAACTCGAAACAACCCAAAAAAAATTTTAAAACCAATTTTTCGTTTTTTTTCAATGCCCCTAATTTTAAAAAAAAAATATATCTATGGGAAATTTAAAAATTTTGAGATTTTCAACATTTTAAAGTATATTTTTCATATTTTCAAAAAGCTTTAAAATTTTTGAAGAAATTAAAAAAAAATTTTGAATTTTCATATTTTTTTTAAAAAATACCCGAAGCTTGAAAAAAAAAAAAAATATTAAAAAAGATTTTTACTGCATATTTTACGATTTTGAGCATTTAGAACACTTTTCGACAAATGATTTTTTTTAGCAAAATTTTATATTTTTTAAACTTTTTTCAGAATTATGTGGGATTGAATTTTTTTGCCCGAAAATATTTGTCATTAATCTTTTAAAGTGAAAAATGAAGAAAAATATTTTTTGGGGAAAATTTTTTAAAGCTTAAAACTGAATACTAAAACCTTTTTAAACCCCTATTTTTTCAAATTTTTTAATGGTTCAAAGGGTTTTTTTTTAAAAATTGAAAAATTTTTAAAAAGGGTTTTTTAAAATTTTTTAAATTTTACATTTTTAAAAAAGTATAAAATTTGAAAAATCCAAATTTTAATTTATATTTAATTTTTTTAAAAAAACTGAATTGAAAAAAACGAAAAATGGTAAAATTTGTTTTAAAAGCATTTTGACGATTTTGGGGGGATTTAGAACACTTTTAAAAAAACCTTTTTTTGCTAAAACATATTTTTACACTTAATAGTATTTAAAAAAATTACACAAAATTTTAATTTTAAAATCTTTCAGCATAAAATTCAAATTCCCTCAGTAATTTGAAAAAAAAGTTTGAAAAACCAGAATTTTAACTTAAAAAAAAACGGGTTTCTGAAAAGTGTTCTAAAAGCTCAAATCTCGAAAATGCAGTAAAAAATCATTTTTAAACCCCTTTTTCGATTTTTTAATGTTTCAGTTTTTTAAAAAAATTAAAAAAATATTAAAATATTTTTTTAATTTCTTCAAAAATTTTTTGGGGGTTTTTTTAAAAATATGTAAATTTCTTTAAATGTTGAAATGCTCGAAAATTTTAATTCCATAGTAAAATTTGATAAAAAAATTGAAAATCCATGAATTTTAGCTTAAAAAATAAGGTTTTCTGAAAAGTGTTCTAAATACTCCAAATCGTCGATATATGCAATAAAACTAAATTTACTATATTTTCGATTTTTTCAAATGGGTCAGTATTTTTAAAAAATAGATATGATGGAGTTGATATTTTTGAGCACTTTTTTCAACATTTGAAATACTATTACATATTTTTCAAAAGCAAATAAATTTCGATGAAATTCAAAATATATTTTGAAATTTCATATATTTTTTAAAAACACACGAAGCATTGAAAAATTCGAGAAATATGGTAAAATGATGTATTACTGTATATTTCGACGGTTTGTATCATTTAGAACACTTCTCAGACAAACTTGATTTATTAGCTAAAATACATGGATTAATTTTTCACACTTTGAAAATATGTATGACGCAATATTACACAAAAATATCATATATAAGTTACTTTCAGCATAAAATTCAATTCCATCAGTAATTCTGATAAAAAACTTTGAAAATCCATGAATTTTAGCTTAAAAAAATCGAAGAAATTCAAAAGCAATTTTGAATATTTCATATATTTTTTAAAAACACATGAAGCATTGAAATATTCGAAAAATATGGCAAAATGATGTTTTACTGCATATTTCGACGATTTGGAGCATTTAGAACACTTTTCAGTCAAATCTGATTTTTTTAGCTAAAATTCATGGATTTTCAAACTTTTTTTATCAGAATTACTGATTGAATTGAATTTTATGCTGAAAGTAACTTAAATAGGACATTTTTCGTGTAATATTGTGTCAATACATATTTCAGGTTTGTCTGAAAAGTGTTCTAAATGCTCCAAATTGTCGAAATAAGCAGAAATGCATGATTTTACCGTATTTTTCGATTTTTTCAATGCTTGAGGTGTTTTTAAAAAATATATGAAATATTCAAAATTATTTTTTAATTTCTTCGAAATTTTATGGGCTTTTTCAAAAATATGTAATTTACTTTAAAATGTTGAAAATACTCGAAACTTTCAACTCCATCAGTAATTCTGATAAAAAACTTTGAAAAACTATGAATTTTGGCTAAAAACTCAGGAATGTCTGAGAAGTGTTCTAGATGCTCCAAATCGTCGAGATATGCAATAAAAATCATTTTACTATATTTTTCGAGTTTTTCAATGCTTCAGGTATTTTTAAAAAATATATACTGACGGAATTGATATTTTTGAGCATTGCTCAATATTTGAAAGTATATTACATATTTTTCAAAAAGCCCATAAAATTTCGAAGAAATTCAAAAATAATATTGAATATTTCATTTATTTTTTATAAAAACCTGAAGCAATGAAAAAATCGAAAAGTATGGTAAAAAAATGTTTTACTGCATATTTCGGCGATTTAGAGCATTTACAACACTTTTGAGACAATCCTGAGATTTTATCTAAAACTAATGGATTTTCAAGCTTTTTTATCAGAATTACTGATGGAATTGAATTTTATGCTGAAAGTAACTTAAATATGACATTTTCGTGTAGTATTGTGTCAATACATATATTCCCCCCCCCCCACCCAAATCAGGTTTGTGTGGTAGTGTTCTAAATGCCTCGAAAATAGTCGAAATATGCCAGCGTAAAACATTCTATTTTACCCTTTTTTTCGATTTTTTCAACTACTTTTGGTTATTTTAAAAAACAGATGAATATCAAAATTATTTGTGAAATTTCTTCGAATTTTATGGGCTATTGAAAAAAAGTTAATATACTTTAAAATGTTGAAATGTTCGAAAATTTTCAATTCCAGAGTTGAAAATCCTATGTATTTTTGCTAAAAAATCTTGTTTCTCTGAATAAAGTGTTCTAAATGCACTAAAAATCGTCGAAATATGCAGCAAAAAACACGTTTTTAGCATATTTTCGATTTTTTCAAAATTCAGGGATTTTTAATAAGTATACGAAATATTCAAAATTATTGTTGGAATTTTTTCGAAATTTTATTGGCAATTTGAAAAATATGTAATATACAATTCTGTTAAAAAACTTTGAAAATTCATGAATTTTAGCTAAAAAATGATGTTTGTCTGAAGTGTTCTAAATCCTCAAAATCGTGGAATAGGCATAAAAATCATTTTACCCATATTTTTCGATTTTTTATTGCTTCAGATATTTTTAAAAAATATATACTGATGGAATGATAATTCTGAGCATTTTTCAACTTTGAAAGTTATAACGATTTTTCAAAAACCCAATAAAATTTCGTAGAAATTCAAAAATCTATTTTGAATATTTCATATTTATTTTTAAATAAATATCATGAAGCATTGAAAAAATCGAAATATATGGGAAAATGATGTTTTACTGCATATTTCGTGTTTGTAACATTTAGAACAACTTTACAGGACAAAACTGTTTTTTTAAGCTAAAATAAATGGATTTTCTAAACTTGAAAGTATGTATGGACACAAATACAAAAAAGTCATATTCAAGTTACTTTCCTCATAAAATTCAATTCCATCAGTACATTCTGATAAAAAAGTTTGAAAAATCCATGAATTTAGCGGAAAATCAGGTTTGTCTGAAAACTGTTATAATGCTCTAAATCGTTCCAAATATGCAGTAAAGATTTTTTACCATATATTTCGATTTTTTCAATGCTTCAGTTATTTTTAAAAAACATATACTGATGGAATTGATATTTTCGAGCATTTTTCAACATTTGAAAGTATATTACATATATATCAAAAAGCCCATTAAATTTCGAAGAAATTTAAAAATAATTTTGAATATTTCATATATTTTTTAAAAACATCTGAAGCATTGAAACAATCGAAAAATATGGGAAAATGTTGTTTTACTGCATATTTCGACGATTTAGAGCATTTGGAACACCTTTCAGACAAACCTGATTTTCTAGCTAAAATTCGTGGATTTTCAAAGCTTTTTTTTATGAGAATTACTGATGGAATTGAAATATTGGGGCATTTTCAACATTTTAAAGTATATTACATATTTTTCAAAAACCCTATAAAATTTCGAAGAAATCGAAAAATAAATTTGAATATTTCATATATATTTCAAAAACACCTGAAAATTGAAAAAAATCGAAAATTATGGTAAAATGATGTTTTACTGCATATTTCGTCGATTTGGGGGCATTTAGAACCGTCACACAACCTGATTTTTTTGCTAAAATACAAGGATTTCACACTATAATAACGTATTGACACAATACTTCACAAAAATGTCACGTTTAAAGTTCCATCAGATAAAATTCAATTCCATTAGTAATGCTGATAAAAAAAGTTGGGAAATCTCCATGAATTTTGCCTAAAAAATCAGGTTTGTGTGAAAAGTGTTCTAAATGCTCCATATCGTCGAAATATGCAGTAAAACAACATTTTACCATATTTTCCGATTTTCTCAATGCTTCAGGTGTTTTTTAAAAAATATGAAAATAATATTCATAATTATTTTGAATTTCTCGAAATTTAGGGCATTTTGAAAAATATGTAATATACTTTAAAATTTTGAAAATGCTCGAAAATTTCAATTCCATCAATAATTCTGAATAAAAACTTAGAAAATCCATGAATTTTAGCTAAAAAATCAAGTTTGTCTGAAAAATGTTCTAAATGCTCTAAATCGACCCCCCCCCCCCCCCCCCCCCCCCCCCCCCCCCCCCTCGAAATATGCAGTAAAGCATCTTTTTACTATATTTTTCGAATTTTTCAATGTTTCATGTATTTTTAAAAAATATATGAAATATTAAAAATTGTTTTTGAATTTCTTCGAAATTTTATAGACTTTTTTTAAAAATATGTAATATACTTTAAAAAGTTAAAAATGCTCGAAAATTTCAATTCCAACAGTAATTCTGATAAAAAAAACTTTGAAAATCCATGAATTATAGCTAAAAAAAATCAGGTTTGTCTGAAAAGTGTTCTAAATGCTGCAAATCGTCGAAACAAGCACTAAAAATCATTTTACCACTTTTTCGATTTTTTTCAAAGCTTCAGTATTTTTAAAAAAAATATATACGGATGGAATTTGATATTTTCGAGCATTTTTCAACATTTGAAAGTATATTACATATCTTTCAAAAAGCTTATAAAATTTCGAAGAAATTAAAAAATAATATTTCATATTTTTTTTAAAAATACCTGAAGCATTGAAAAAATAAAAAATATGGTAAAATGATGTTTTACTGCATATTTCGACGATTTTGAGCATTTAGAACACTTTTCAGAGAAACCTGATTTTTTTTAGCTAAAATTCATGGATTTTCAAACTATTTTATCAGAATTACTGATGGGATTGAATTTTATGCTGTGTAGTATTGTGTCAATACATCTTTCAAGAGTGAAAATCCATGCATTTTAGCTAAAAAATCATGTTTGTGTGAAAAGTGTTCTAAATGCTCCAAATCGTCGAAATATGCAGTAAAAAGTATTTTACCATATTTTTCAATTTTTTCAATGCTTCAGGTATTTTTAAAAAATATACTGATGGAATTGATATTTTCGAGCATTTTTCAACATTTCAAAGTATATTACATATTTTTGATAAAAGCCCATAAATTTTGAGGAACATCCCCCCCCCCCCCCCCCCCCCCCCGCAACCTAACTTTAGAAATATTTCGTATATTTTTTTAAAAAAATTACCTGAAGCATTGAAAAAATCCTAAAAATAGGTTTTAAAATGATGTTTTATGCTTATTTCGTCGATTTAGACCATAATTTTCAAATTTTTGTCCAGATTTAATGATTGTGAATTGGAATTTTATGCATGAAAAGTAACTAAGTATGATTTTTGTGTCCCTATGTGTCATTACATATTTCAAGTGTTGAAAATCCATGTTTTTAGCTAAAAAATAGGTTTGTGTGAACAAGTGTTCTAAATGCTCCAAATCGTCGAAATATGCAGTAAAACATATTTTTACCATATTTTTCGATTTTTTCAATACTTAAGGTATTTTTAAAAAATATATGAAATATTCAAAATTATTTTTGAATTCTTTGAAATTTTATGGGTTATTTGAAAAATATGTAATATACTTTAAAATGTTGAAAATGCTCGAAAATTTCAATTCCATCAGTAATTCTGATAAAAAACTTTAAAATCCATGAACTTTAGCTAAAAAATCAGGTTTGTCTGAAAAGTGTTCTAAATGCTCTAATTCGTCGAAATATGCAGCAAAAGATCATTTTACAAAAGTTATCTTTTTTTCAATGCTTCAGGTATTTTTAAAAAATATATAGTGAGGATTTTTCAACATTTGAAAGTATATTACATATTTTCTAAATAGCCCATTAAATTTCGAAGAAATTAAAAAATATTTTTGAATTTTTCATATATTTTTTAAAAACACCTGAAGCCTAGAAAAAATCGAAAATATATGGTTTTAAAAATGATGTTTTACTGCATATTTCTACGATTTAGAGGCATTTAGAACACTTTTCAAGACAAATTTGATTTTTTAGCTAAAAATCATATATTTTTATACTTTTTTATCAGAATTAATGCTGGAATTGGAATTTTTAAGCTGAAAAGTATATATGTCATTAAAAATACTGAACATGTTGAAAAAAATCGAAGAAAAATATGGTAAAATGATATTTTACGGGCTTATCTGGACGATTGAGAGCAATCAGAACACCTTTCAGGACAAACCTGATGTTTTAGCTAAAATCATTGGATTTTCAAAGTTTTTTAGAGAATTTACTGTGGAATTGAAATATTGGGGCATTTTCAAACCATTTTAAAGTATTATACATATTTTTCAAAAAGCTATAAAATTTCGAAGAAATCCAAATATAATTTGAATATTTCATATATTTTTTCAAAAACACCTGAAGTATTGACAATATCGAAAAAAATGGTAAAATGTTGTTTTACTGCATTTTCGACGATTTGGGGCATTTAGAACACTTTTCACACAAACCTGTTTTTTGCTAAATACATGGATTTTCACACTTTATATACGTATTGTCACAATACTACTACAAAAAATGTAATTTTAAGTTCTTTCAGCATAAAATTCAATTCCATCAGTAATTTGATAAATAAAGTTTGAAATCCATTGAATTTTAACTAAAAAAAATCAGGTTTATCTGAAAAGTGTTCTAAATGCTTCAAATCGTCGAGTATGCAGTAAAACATCATTTACATATTTTCGATTTTTTAATGTTTCAGGTGTTTTTAAAAAGTGTATGAAATATTCAAAATTATTTTTGAATTTCTTCGAGATTTTATAGTCTTTTGAAAAATTATGTAATGTACTTTACAATGTTGAAAATGCTCGAAATTCAATTCCATTAGTAAATTCTGAGTAAAACTTTGATAATCCAATGAATTTTTAGCTTAAAAAATAGGTTCTCTGAAAGCGTTTTAATACTCCAATCGTCGATATATGCAATTAACTAATTTTACTTTATTTTTCGAATTTTTCAATGGGTCAGGTATTTTTTAAAAAATATTTATACTCATGGGAGTTGATATTTTTGAGCATTTTTCAACATCTGAGAGTATATTACATATTTTTCAAAAAAGCAAATAAAATTTCGATGAAATTCAAAAATAATTTTGAATATTTCATATTTTTTGAAAAACACACGAAGCATTGAAAAATTCGAGAAATATGAGTTAAAAATGATGTATTACTGTATATTTCGACGGTTTGTATCATTTAGAACACTTCTCAGACAAACTTGATTTATTAGCTAAAATACTTGGATTTTCACACTTGAAATATGTACTGACGCAATATTACACAAAAATGTCATATATAAGTTACTTTCAGCATAAAATTCAATTCCATCAGTAATTCTGATAAAAAACTTTGAAAATCCATGAATTTTAGCTTAAAAAAATCGAAGAAATTCAAAAGCAATTTTGAATATTTCATATATTTTTTAAAAACACATGAAGCATTGAAATATTCGAAAAATATGGCAAAATGATGTTTTACTGCATATTTCGACGATTTGGAGCATTTAGAACACTTTTCAGACAAACCTGATTTTTTCAGCTAAAATTCATGGATTTTCAAACTTTTTTATCAGAATTACTGATTGAATTGAATTTTATGCTGAAAGTAACTTAAATAGGACATTTTTTGTGTAATATTGTGTCAATACATATTTCAAGTGTGACAATCCGTGTATTTTAGTTGAAAAATCAGGTTTGTCTGAAAAGTGTTCTAAATGCTCCAAATCGTCGAAATAAGCAGAAATGCATGATTTTACCGTATTTTTCGATTTTTTCAATGCTTGAGGTTTTTTTAAAAAATATATGAAATATTCAAATTTATTTTTGAATTTCTTCAAAATTTTATGGGCTTTTTCAAAAATATGTAATTTACCTTAAAATGTTGAAAATACTCGAAACTTTCAATTCCATCAGTAATTCTGATAAAAAACTTTGAAAAACCATGAATTTTGGCTAAAAACTCAGGTATGTCTGAGAAGTGTTCTAAATGCTCCAAATCGTCGAGATATGCAATAAAAATCATTTTACTATATTTTTCGAGTTTTTCAATGCTTCAGGTATTTTTAAAAAATATATACTGATGGAATTGATATTTTTGAGCATTGCTCAACATTTGAAAGTATATTACATATTTTTCAAAAAGCCCAAAAAAATCTAGAAGAAATTCAAAAATAATTTTGAATATTTCATTTATTTTTTAAAAAAACCTGAAGCAATGAAAAAATCGAAAAGTATGGTAAAAAAATGTTTTACTGCATATTTCGGCGATTTCGAGCATTTAGAACACTTCTGAGACAATCCTGAGATTTTATCTAAAACTAATGGATTTTCAAGCTTTTTTATCAGAATTACTGATGGAATTGAATTTTATGCTGAAAGTAACTTAAATATGACATTTTCGTGTAGTATTGTGTCAATACATATTTCAAGTGTGAAAGTCCATGTATTTTAGCTGAAAAATCAGGTTTGTGTGATAAGTGTTCTAAATGCTCCAAATCGTCGAAATATGCAGTAAAACATCTTTTTACCATATTTTTCGATTTTTTCAATACTTTTGGTATTTTTAAAAAACAGATCAAATATTCAAAATTATTTTTGAATTTCTTCGAAATTTTATGGGCTATTTGAAAAATATGTAATATACTTTAAAATGTTGAAAATGTTCGAAAATTTCAATTCCAGCAGCAATTCTGATAAAAAAGTTTGAAAATCCATGAATTTTAGCTAAAAAATCAGGTTTCTCTGAAAAGTGTTCTAAATGCTCTAAATCGTCGAAATATGCAGCAAAAACACGTTTTTAGCATATTTTTCGATATTTTCAATATTCAGGTATTTTTAAAAAGTGTACGAAATATTCAAAATTATTTTTGAATTTCTTCGAAATTTTATTATCAATTTGAAAAATATGTAATATACTTTAAAAAGTTAAAAATGCTCGAAAATTTCAATTCCATCAGTAATTCTGATAAAAAAAAACTTTGAAAATCCATGAATTATAGCTAAAAAAAATCAGGTTTGTCTGAAAAGTGTTCTAAATGCTGCAAATCGTCGAAACAAGCACTAAAAATCATTTTACCACATTTTTCGATTTTTTCAATGCCTCAGTAATTTTTAAAAAAAAATATATACTGATGGAATTGATATTTTCGAGCATTTTTCAACATTTGAAAGTATATTACATATCTTTCAAAAAGCTTATAAAATTTCGAAGAAATTCAAAAATAATTTTGAATATTTCATATTTTTTTTAAAAATACCTGAAGCATTGAAAAAAATTAAAAATATGGTAAAATGATGTTTTACTGCATATTTCGACGATTTTGAGCATTTAGAACACTTTTCAGACAAACCTGATTTTTTTAGCTAAAATTCATGGATTTTCAAACTATTTTATCAGAATTACTGATGGGATTGAATTTTATGCTCTGTAGTATTGTGTCAATACATCTTTCAAGAGTGAAAATCCATGCATTTTAGCTAAAAAATCATGTTTGTGTGAAAAGTGTTCTAAATGCTCCAAATCGTCGAAATATGCAGTAAAACATAATTTTACCATATTTGTCGATTTTTTCAATGCTTCAGTTATTTTTAAAAAATACATACTGATGGAATTGATAATTTCGAGCATTTTTCAACATTTGAAAGTATATTACATATTTTTCAAAAAGCCCATAAAATTTTGAGGAAATTCGAAAATAATTTTGAATATTTCGTATATTTTTTTAAAAATACCTGAAGCATTGAAAAAATCTAAAAATATGGTAAAATGATGTTTTACTGCATATTTCGTCGATTTAGACCATTTAGAACACTTTCAGACAAACCTGGTTTTTCGGCTAAAATTCATAGATTTTCAAACTTTTTTTGTTCAGATTTATTTGATTGAATTGAATTTTTGATGAAAGTAACTTAAGTATGACATTTTTGTGTCCTATTGTGTCAATACATATTTCAAGTGTGAAAATCCATGTATTTTAGCTAAAAAATCAGGTTTGTGTGAAAAGTGTTCTAAATGCTCCAAATCGTCGAAATATGCAGTAAAACATCTTTTTACCATATTTTTCGATTTTTTCAATACTTAAGGTTTTTTGTTTTTTTTGGTGGTCCACAATATTCAAAATTATTTTTGAATTTTTTGAAATTTCATGGGTTATTTGAAAAATATGTAATATACTTTAAAATGTTGAAAATGCTCGAAAATTTCAATTCCATCAGTAATTCTGAAAAAAACTTTAAAATCCATGAACTTTAGCTAAAAAATCAGGTTTTGTAAAATGATCTTTTGCTGCATATTTCGACGATTTAGAGCATTTAGATCATTTAACAAAAGTTTTCTTTTTTTCAATGCTTCAGGTATTTTTAAAAAATATATAGTGAGCATTTTTCAACATTTGAAAGTATATTACATATTTTCTAAATAGCCCATTAAATTTCGAAGAAATTAAAAAATATTTTTGAATTTTTCATATATTTTTTAAAAACACCTGAACCCTTGAAAAAATCGAAAAAATATGGTAAAATGATGTTTTACTGCATATTTCGACGATTTAGAGCATTTAGAACACTTTTCAGACAAATTTGATTTTTTTAGCTAAAAATCATATATTTTTATACTTTTTTATCAGAATTAATGCTGAATGAATTTAAGCTGAAAGTATATATGACATTAAAAATACCTGAACATTGAAAAAAAATCGAAAAATATGGTAAAATGATTTTTACTGCACTTATCAGGTCGATTTAGACCATTCAGAAACACCTTCAGACAAACCTGATTTTTAGCTAAAAATTCATGGATTTTCAAAGTTTTTATGAGAATACTGAAGGAATTGAAATATTGGGGCATTTTCAACATTTTTAAAAGTAAATTACATATTTTTCAAAAAGCTATAAAATTTCGAGAATCCAAAAATAATTTTGAATATTTCATATATATTTCAATAAACACCTGAAGTATTGACAAAATCGAAAAAATGGTAAAAAATGATGTTTTACTGCATATTTCGACGATTTGGGGCATTTAGAACACTTTTCACACAAACCTGATTTTTTAGCTAAAATAATTTTAATGGATTTTCACACTTTTATATAGTATTCTCACAATACTTACACAAAAAATGTCATATTTAAGTTCCTTTCAGATTAAAATTTCAATCTCCATAGTAATTAATGATAAAAAAGTTTGAAAACATGAATTTAACTAAAAAATCAGGTTTGTGTGAAAAGTGGTTCTAAATGCTCCAAATCGTCGAATATGCAGTAAAACATCTCATTTTACCATATTGTTCGATTTTTCAATGTTTCAGGAGTTTTTTTTAAAAAATGTTATGAATATTCAAAATTATTTTTGAATTTCTTCGAGATTTATTAGGGCTTTTTGAAAAATATGTAATGTACTTTAAATGTTGAAAATGCCTCGAAAATTTCAAATTCCATTAGTAATTCTGAATAAAAACTTTGAAAATCCATGAATTTTAGCTTAAAAAATAAGGTTTTCTGAAAAGTGTTCTAAATACTCCAAATCGTCGATATATGCAATAAAACTAAATTTACTATATTTTCGATTTTTTCAAATGGGTCAGTATTTTTAAAAAATAGATATGATGGAGTTGATATTTTTGAGCACTTTTTTCAACATTTGAAATACTATTACATATTTTTCAAAAGCAAATAAATTTCGATGAAATTCAAAATATATTTTGAAATTTCATATATTTTTTGAAAACACCACGAAGCATTGAAAAATTCGAGAAATATGGTAAAATGATGTATTACTGTATATTTCGACGGTTTGTATCAATTAGAACACTTTACAGACAAACCTGATTTTTAAGCTAAAATACATGGATTTTCAAACTTGAAATATGTATGGACACAATATTACAAAAAATGTCATATTCAAGTTACTTTCAGCATAAAATTCAATTCCATCAGTAATTCTGATAAAAAAGTTTGAAAATCCATGAATTTTAGCTAAAAAATCAGGTTTGTCTGAAAACTGTTCTAATGCCCCATAATCTCGAAATATGCAGTAAAACACAACATTTTACCATATTTTCCCGATTTTTCAATTGCTTCAGTGTTTTTTAAAAAAGATAGACAATATTTTCATAATCATTTTTGAAATTCACAAACTTTTATGGGCATTTTGAAAAAATATGTAAATATACTTAAAATTTTTGAAAATGCTCGAAAATTTCAATTCATCAATAATTTCTAATAACAACTTTCGAACATCCATGACTTTTAGCTAAAAAATCAAGTTTGTCTGAAAAATGTTCTAAATGCTCTAAATCGTCGAAATATGCAGTAAAGCATCTTTTTACTATATTTTTCGATTTTTTCAATGTTTCATGTATTTTTAAAAAATATATGAAATATTAAAAATTGTTTTTGAATTTCTTCGAAATTTTATAGACTTTTTTTAAAAATATGTAATATACTTTAAAAAGTTAAATATGCCCGAAAATTTCAATCCAACAGTAATTCAGATTAAAAAAAAACTTTGAAAATCCATGAATTATAGCTAAAAAAAATCAGGTTTGTCTGAAAAGTGTTCTAAATGCTGCAAATCGTCGAAACAAGCACTAAAAATCATTTTACCACATTTTTCGATTTTTTCAATGCTTCAGTAATTTTTAAAAAAATATATACTGATGGAATTGATATTTTCGAGCATTTTTCAACATTTGTAAGTATATTACATTCTTCAAACGCTTATAAAATTTTCGAAGACCATTAAAAAATTAATATTTCATATTTTTTTTAAAATTCCTGAAGCATTGAAAAAAACTAAAAATGGTAAAATGATGTTTTTACTGCATAGTTCTACATTTCTTTTGAGCATGTAGAACACTTTTCAGAGAAACCTGATTTTTTTTAGCTAAAATTCATGGATTTTCAAACTATTTTATCAGAATTACTGATGGGATTGAATTTTATGCTGTGTAGTATTGTGTCAATACATCTTTCAAGAGTGAAAATCCATGCATTTTAGCTAAAAAATCATGTTTGTGTGAAAAGTGTTCTAAATGCTCCAAATCGTCGAAATATGCAGTAAAAAGTATTTTACCATATTTTTCAATTTTTTCAATGCTTCAGGTATTTTTAAAAAATATACTGATGGAATTGATATTTTCGAGCATTTTTCAACATTTCAAAGTATATTACATATTTTTGAAAAAGCCCATAAAATTTTGAGGAAATTCGAAAATAATTTTGAATATTTCGTATATTTTTTTAAAAATACCTGAAGCATTGAAAAAATCTAAAAATATGGTAAAATGATGTTTTACTGCATATTTCGTCGATTTAGACCATTTAGAACACTTTCAGACAAACTTGGTTTTTCGGCTAAAATTCATAGATTTTCAAACTTTTTTGTCAGATTTAATGATTGAATTGAATTTTATGCTGAAAGTAACTTAAGTATGACATTTTTGTGTCCTATGGTGTCAATACATATTTCAAGTGTGAAAATCCATGTATTTTAGCTAAAAAATCAGGTTTGTGTGAAAAGTGTTCTAAATGCTCCAAATCGTCGAAATATGCAGTAAAACATATTTTTACCATATTTTTCGATTTTTTCAATACTTAAGGTATTTTTAAAAAATATATGAAATATTCAAAATTATTTTTGAATTTCTTGAAATTTTATGGGTTATTTGAAAAATATGTAATATACTTTAAAATGTTGAAAATGTTCGAAAATTTCAATTCCAGCAGCAATTCTGATAAAAAAGTTTGAAAATCCATGAATTTTAGCTAAAAAATCAGGTTTCTCTGAAAAGTGTTCTAAATGCTCTAAATCGTCGAAATATGCAGTAAAAACACGTTTTTAGCATATTTTTCGATTTTTTCAATATTCAGGTATTTTTAAAAAGTATATGAAATATTCAAAATTATTTTTGAATTTCTTCGAAATTTTATGGGCTATTTGAAAAATATGTAATATACTTTAAAATGTTGAAAATGCTCAAAAATTTCAATTCCATCAGTAATTCTGTTAAAAAACTTTGAAAATTCATGAATTTTAGCTAAAAAATCAGGTTTGTCTGAAGTGTTCTAAATCCTCAAAATCGTGGAAATATGCAGTAAAAATTATTTTACCATATTTTTCGATTTTTTAATGCTTCAGATATTTTTAAAAAATATATACTGATGGAATTGATATTTCTGAGCATTTTTCAACATTTGAAAGTATATTACAGATTTTTCAAAAACCCAATAAAATTTCGAAGAAATTCAAAAATAATTTTGAATATTTCATATATTTTTAAAAAATATCTGAAGCATTGAAAAAATCGAAAAATATGGGAAAATGATGTTTTACTGCATATTTCGATGATTTGTAACATTTAGAACACTTTACAGACAAACCTGATTTTTAAGCTAAAATACATGGATTTTCAAACTTGAAATATGTATGGACACAATATTACAAAAAATGTCATATTCAAGTTACTTTCAGCATAAAATTCAATTCCATCAGTAATTCTGATAAAAAAGTTTGAAAATCCATGAATTTTAGCTAAAAAATCAGGTTTGTCTGAAAACTGTTCTAAATGCTCTAAATCGTCCAAATATGCAGTAAAATATCTTTTTACCATATATTTCGATTTTTTCAATGCTTCAGTTATTTTTAAAAAATATATACTGATGGAATTGATATTTTCGAGCATTTTTCAACATTTGAAAGTATATTACATATTTATCAAAAAGCCCATTAAATTTCGAAGAAATTTAAAAATAATTTTGAATATTTCATATATTTTTTAAAAACATCTGAAGCATTGAAACAATCGAGAAATATGGGAAAATGATGTTTTACTGCTTATTTCGACGATTTGTAACATTTAGAACACTTTACAGACAAATCTGATTTATTAGCTAAAATTCATGGATTTTCAAACTTTTTTATCAGAATTACTGCTGGAATTGAATTTTAAGGTGAAAGTAACTTAAATATGACATTAAAAATACCTGAACATTGAAAAAATCGAAAAATATGGTAAAATGATATTTTACTGCATATTTGGACGATTTAGAGCATTTGGAACACCTTTCAGACAAACCTGATTTTCTAGCTAAAATTCGTGGATTTTCATAGCTTTTTTTATCAGAATTACTGATGGAATTGAAATATTGGGGCATTTTCAACATTTTAAAGTATATTACATATTTTTCAAAAACCCTATAAAATTTCGAAGAAATCGAAAAATAAATTTGAATATTTCATATATATTTCAAAAACACCTGAAACATTGAAAAAATCGAAAAATATGGTAAAATGATGTTTTACTGCATATTTCGACGATTTGGGGCATTTAGAACACTTTTCACACAAACCTGATTTTTTAGCTAAAATACAAGGATTTTCACACTATAAATACGTATTGACACAATACTACACAAAAATGTCACGTTTAAGTTCCTTTCAGCATAAAATTCAATTCCATTAGTAATTCTGATAAAAAAGTTTGAAAATCCATGAATTTTGCCTAAAAAATCAGGTTTGTGTGAAAAGTGTTCTAAATGCTCCATATCGTCGAAATATGCAGTAAAACAACATTTTACCATATTTTCCGATTTTTTCAATGCTTCAGGTGTTTTTTAAAAAATATAGAAAATATTCAAAATTATTTTTGAATTTCTTCGAAATTTTATGGGCATTTTGAAAAATATGTAATATACTTTAAAATGTTGAAAATGCTCAAAAATTTCAATTCCATCAGTAATTCTGTATAAAAACTTTGAAAACCATGAATTTTTTGCTAAAAAAAACAGGTTTGTTGAAAAATGTTTAAATGCCCAAATCGCGAAATATGCAGTAAAAAGTATTTTACCATATTTTTCAATTTTTTCAATGCTTCAGGTATTTTTAAAAAATATACTGATGGAATTGATATTTTCGAGCATTTTTTTAACATTTGAAAGTAATTCATATTTTTTAAAAAGCCCCTAAAATTTTGAGGAAATTAAAATAATTTTTGAATATTCTAATTTTTTTTTTTAAAATACCCGAAGCATTGAAAAAAACTAAAAATTTGGTAAAATGTGTTTACGCATATTTGTCGATTTAGACCATTTAGAAAAATTTTTTTGACAAACCTGGTTTTTTTGGGGTAAAATTCATAGATTTCAAACTTTTTTTTCAGATTAATGATTGAATTAATTTTTGCTGAAGTAATTAAATTGACTTTTTGTGTCCCATTTGTCAATACAATTTCAAGTGTGAAAAAAAACCCCTGAATTTTTGCTAAAAAATAGGTTTGTGTGGGAAAAATGTTCTAAATGCTCCAAAACGTCGAAAAAATTTCAGTAAAAAATCTTTTACCAATTTTTTCGATTTTTTTAAAAATTAAGGGATTTTTTTAAAAAAAAATGAAATATTCAAAATTTTTTTGAATTTTTTTAAATTTAGGGGTTTTTTGAAAATTGTAATTAAAATTTTTAAAAGTTGAAAATGCTCGAAAATTTCAATTCCACTAATTCGAAAAAAACTTTAAAAACCGAAACTTTTGCAAAAAAACAGGGTTTTGTAAAAAGATCTTTTTCGCATATTTCGACGATTTTAAACATTTTAAAATTTAAAAAAAATTTCTTTTTTCAAAAGCTTCAGGGATTTTAAAAAATATTAGTGAGCATTTTTTCAAAATTTTAAAGTATATTTCAATTTTTTAAAAGCCCATTAAATTTCGAAGAAATTAAAAAATATTTTTTAATTTTTCATTATTTTTTAAAAACCCTAAACCCCTTTAAAAAAACGAAAAAATATGGTAAAAATAGTTTTACTGCATTTTCGACGATTTAGAGCATTAGAACACTTTTCAGACAAATTTGATTTTTTTTGGGTAAAAAATTTAATATTTTTTTACTTTTTTATCAGAATTAATGTGGAAATTTAATTTTAACTGAAAGAAAATATGACATTAAAAATACCTGAACATTGAAAAAAATCGAAAAATATGGGAAAAAAATATTTTACTGCATATCTGGGCGATTTTGCCCTTCGAACACCTTTCAACAAACCTGTTTTTTTTGCTAAAATTCAGGATTTTTAAAGTTTTTTATGAGAATTAGATGGAATTTTAAATATTTGGGGGTTTTCAAAATTTTAAAGTAATTACAAAATTTTTAAAACCCAAAAAATTTTGAAAAACCAAAAAAAAATTTTGAAATTTCAAATATATTTTAAAAAAACCCCGAATATTGACAAAATCGAAAAAATGGTAAAAAGATTTTTTCTGCATATTTGACGATTGGGCATTTTGAACACTTTTCAAAAAACCCCCGATTTTTTAGCTAAAATAAACATGGATTTTCCACTTAATACTATTTTTACAAAACTACACAAAAAATGTTTATATTTAAATTCCTTTTAGCATAAAAAACATTCCCGTAATTCTGATAAAAAAAAATTTTAAAATCCATGAATTTAACTAAAAAAAAGGTTTGTGTGAAAATTTTTCTAAATGCCCAAATCGTCGAGATATGCAAAACACATTTTACCCTATTTTTTTTTGATTTTTTCAATGTTTTAGGTGTTTTTTAAAAATGTTGAGATATTCAAAATTATTTTTGAATCTTCGAAATTTTATGGGCATTTTGAAAAATATGTAATATACTTTAAAATTTTGAAAATGCTCGAAAATTTCAATTCCATCAATAATTCTGAATAAAATCTTCCTCGTAAACCATGAATTTTAGCTAAAAAAATCAAGTTTGTTCTGTAAAATGTTCTAAATGCTTCTAAATCGTCGAATATGCAGTAAAGCATCTTTTTACTATATTTTTCGATTTTTTCAATGTTTCATGTATTTTTAAAAAATATATGAAATATTAAAAATTGTTTTTGGAATTTCTTCGCAATTTTATAGGGACTTTTTTACTTAAAAAAAATATGTTATATACTTGTTAAAAAAGTTAAAAATGCTCGAAAATTTCAATTCCATCAGTTAATTCTGATAAAAAAAAAAAACTTTTGATAAATCCATGGATAAATATAGCTTAAAAAAAAAAAAATCAGGTTTGTACTGAAAAGGTTTCTTAAATGCTGCAAATAGTCGAAAGAAGCACTAAAAATCATTTGACCACCTTTTTCGATTTTTTCAATGCTTCAGTTAATTTTTAAAAATATTATACTGATGGAATTGATATTTTCACGAGCTTTTTTCATCATTTGATAAGCATAATTAATATCTTTCAAAAAGGCTCATTAAAATTCGAAGAAAAGAATTCTAAAATAATTTTGAATATTTCATACGTTTTTTGAAAAAAAACACACGAAGAATTGAATAAAATTCGAATATATGGTGATATGGATGTTTTACGCATATTTCGCCGATTTATATCATTGAGAACATTCTCAGACAAATCTGATTTAATGGGCTTAATAAAAAATGCAAGGGATTTTCACACTTGAAATATGTACTGACGCAATATTTACACAAAATGTCATATTAAAATACTTTAAAGTGTGAACAGTCCATATATTTTAGCTGAAAAATTCAGGTTTGTGTGGAACATGTGTTCTAAATGACCAAATCGTCGAAATATACAATAAAACATCTTTTCACCATATTTTTGATTGTTTCAATACTTTAAGGTTTTTTAAAAAATTGTGTGAAATATTTTCAAATTATTTTTGAATTTCTTCGAAAATTTATGGGATTTTGAAAAATATGTAATATACTTTAAAATGTTGAAAATGCTCGAAAGTTTCAATTCCATCAGTAAATATGATAAAAAACTTGAAAATCATGAATTTCTAGCTAAAAAAAATCAGGTTTGTCTGACGGAAAGGTGGTTCTAAATGCTCTAAATCGTCGAAATATGCTCCAAAAAACATTCATTTTACCACTTTTTTTCGTTTTTTTTCAATGCTTCAGGTATTTTAAAAAATACATAGTGATTGGAATTTATATGTTCGAGCATTTTTCAACTTTTTAAAGTAATTACTATTTTTCAAAAAGTCTATAAATTTCGAAGAAACTTAAAAATATTTTTGAATATTTATATATTTTTTAAAAACTCCTGAAGCATGAAAAAAATCGAAAAAATATGGTTAAATGACTGTTTTACTGCATATGTCGACGATTTAGAGCATTTACAAAAAACTTTTCATACAAATATGATTTTTTTAGCTTAAAATTCATGGAATTTTCTAACTTTTTTATCAGAATTACTGCTGAATTGAATGTTAAGCTGAAAGTAAACTTAAATATAACATTAAAAATTACCTGAACATATACTCCCTCGCTACTCTATCATTGAACTTTTTCCCTCACACTCCACCATACTAGACTTTTGGTCAAGGAGTATAAGAAGAATAGGCGAAGGAAAATGTTCTAATATTTGGTAAGTCGGTAAGGCAACAACATCTACTGACTGTCACGGGGGGGGGGGGACTTAACCGTCAGAGAAGAGAAATAATTGGATGAACCATTGATATACACAATATGGATACTTAAAAGTCTGGAGCACACTGTCCACCTCAAGGGAGGGGGGCCGACTGGCTGGTTCCCTTAAAAGTTCTGTATTATCAAAAGGTTTTGTGGTCCGTTCGAATTTGGAATTCTTTTCCCAGCAAATAAAATTTAAGTTTGGAGACTACCCCACACAAGGGCCAAACATCTTTTCTTTGATGGTGTATGTCGTTTCTGCCGGGAAGGAGTTTCCGGCTTTAGGGAAGGCATATAGGGAAGGCGAGTACCATCATGGTATTGTAGTAACACTGCACCTAAGCAGTATTGGAGACATCAGCTTCTTAACAAAATGTTTTATTATATCTGAATCTTAAGACTAGGGGTCTTTAGAAAGAGCTTTTAATCTCATTAAACTTTTCCGAGCTACGTCGGAAAGTTCAAGTGGTTCCTTCACAGACTTTTTTAAGGAAGTCGGTGATATAAGATGCCTGTTAAGATCAGTTAGGTTTGGGATAAACCATGATAAAATTGTACTGAACCAGAAAGCTACGATGAGACTTCTTGGTTTGGGAATTTAAATTCTTAATAAAGCTTTGATCTTACTGAGGGAGGTGAGGAGGCTGCTGAGGAGTTATTAGAAAAGTATCAGTTCCAAGATATCAATTGTTATACCAAGGAAGCATTTCTTCAGCTTGGAGTGAGGCCATGTGGCGTAACGTACGCAAAAATGTTGTAATTTTTGGATATGTTCGCCCCACGTGGATGTCATTACGTTAATGTTATTCAAATAAACTGAAACGTTTGCATATTACCAAGACTTTCTCATCAGTCTCACGTAGGTAGCACAGGCAGTTTACCAAACCGAAAGGCATAGTTCTATTTGCATCAGTACTTGGTGTGTAGGAAAAAGCGGTTGTACTGCTTAGAAGGATTCTAAACAAACATTCCTTGTTGTGATATGCCTGTGCAATATCAATCTCTGAAAAGAAGGAAAGCGTCATAAATTTTTGTAGATCGCTATCTATTAAGGGGCATAGGCTCTGCATCCCCACCGAAGTTATAGCTCCAAGGCCTCTGAAGTCAATAGCAAAGTCTACATGAATTTATCCTTCTGAACCATGGACTTACTGCGTGATCAATATGAAGATATGAAGGTTCATGATCTTTAGTTTTTATAATTTGTCTACTCTCGGTCAAATGAATCCCTAAGGTGAACTGGAACTTGGGTATAATTTACGTTTGATAGGATTGTCCGTCACTAAGTCATCTTGTGGACTACCGTGGGAGGGAAAACATCTGGCAAAATCAGTAAAGAGTTCTGAAAAGTTACTCACACATTGAAGTAGTTCATGTCTATTATGGTCATCAAAGATTCATTAATATTAATGTTGGTTGCGTCCGCGTGGTCAAAAGTCACAAGTATGTAGTTCTTCTCATCATAGTCTGAGTTAGAGTGTCAATTATGGAACCTTACATTCTTCAGTTGTCTTATCATGTTCGTGAGGAAAAACTAAGTCAAAGTTATTAAGTCGTTAGGTAGTAGACAGTAGGTAGACAGGCAGTTACCAAAACCGAAAGGCATAGTTTCTATATTGCATCTGTCCTTGGTGTGTAGAAAGTGGTGTACTGCTTAGAAGGATTCTAACATTACTTGATGATATGACTGTGCAATATCAATCTCTGAAAGAAGGAAGCGTTCATAAATTTTGTTGTAGATCGCCGAGTTATAGCATTAAGGCCCTCTGAGGTCAATTGCAAGTCTCATGATTATACTCCCTTCTTAACCATGACTACGGTGATACAATATGAAGATACTGAAGGTTTTCACATGATTTTTAGTTTTAATTAATTTGTCTACTCTCCGGTCTAATGCATCACTAAGGAGAATGGAATGGGTATAATTTTTCGTTTATTGATAGGATTGTCCGTCACTAAGTCGTGCTTATGGACATACCATGGAGGAACACATCTGGAATATCAGTTTAAGACGTCTGAAAGTTACTCCAACATTGAAGTAGTTCATGTTCGTATGGTCATTCCAAAGATTCTTTAATATTAATGCTGGTTGTGTCGAGTGGTCGCAAAAGTCACCAATAGTCTCCAAAGTCACCATAGTGGTCCAAAAAGTTCATCATAGTCTGAGTTGAGAGGTGTCAATTATGGACACCTTACATTCTTCAAGTTGTCTTATCAAAGTTCGTGAGGAAAAAAAACTAAGTCAAAGTTTTTAAGACAGTTACCGAATTTCTTCGGTATATATTTCTAAGGATGTTGATATGATAAAGCTTGGTTTCCCCTTGACTTCTATGAGGTAGTCAACTTTCCCACAAATTTTTAATATTTATATGGACTCTTTCCATGCTACTAATAATTATTTGAACTTGATAGCAAAAGTACAAGAACACTTCCCTACGTTAAAACTTCTCCTCTGACTTTTGGAGCAAATAGGTTTCTGTTCTGGTCCATTGACAAGCTTAGGTTTTTTTTCGAAAACTATGTCAGAGGTTGTCTCAAGTTTGGATCTTAGGTCAAGGAGGAACTGGTAAGAAGACTGAACCTCAGCATTTACTCCTCAATTAGTCCAATATGTCGTGAAGGGATGGACAGTGGACCTCTGGTCTTGTCTACCATAGAAGAAGTTTCTCAAAAGGTGAAAACCCAAGAGAGGCATGGGAACTTCCCTCATGACAAACAAAGCACCAGGCGTCGGTAACGCTGCCACTCATAGGTTTAAGGGAGCAAAGTTGTCCTTAAAACGGACTGAGAATCGAATGCTGGCGCTCAAGCCTCCCATTATAGTGGGATGAGAGGTTGTGGTGAAGAGGGCTTCACTCCCAGAAGTTGGTATTAGATGTTGGCATTAGTCAGATGTGTTTGTGGTCCCACGGTCAGACAAAAAATTCTCTAGGGCATGCCCAATCTGGAGAAGATGGACAAAAGCGGTCAGCCACCTCTGTAGTTGTTATGGTCTTTTAGGGTATGGCTTCAGGGAAAACTGAAGATATCAACTAATGTTAATATATATCTATGTCCCCCAGATGACAGTGGAGATAAAGGACCTAACGATGTCAATAGCTACTCTTTCAAAAGGTACCGTATAAAGACTGGCATTTTGACCATAGGTACTCGCCTGGTACCCGGGGAAGATGAACAGTTGGCCAATAACTTTACACGATCTACAATAGGTAGTGATATTGAGGCCATTTTTGGCCAAAAATAAGTTTCCCTATTTTATTTTAAGGTTTGTCGATGCGAGAAATGTCCGGCCACTGGCAGGTCATGAGCCATTTTAAGAATTGTCTTTCTGTATGACTGGAACAACTAAGATGGAATAGTCGATTCAATCTGGCAATTTTAATTTGATACGAATTGTACAAAGGATACCTTTTATATATTCAAATTTATATGAAAAGTTCTTTCCTTTGGTTAACTTGATTTTGTTTAGCGGCTTTATGGCTAATTTGAAGAGAATGGAAATTCAAATGGATGGACAGTTGGAGAAGCCTGGGGGCTTTGGTCTGAGGCCCTATAGTCAAGCATTTATAGTTCGGAGGTGATATTCTTCAAACTTTCATTCTAACCATGAACGGTGATCCTACTACTCACTTTCGAGGAAGTAGCATCACTGGTTTTTTAATCCCCACCTGAATCTCACGAAGCATTGTCTCATCTGATCTTTCGAGGGGCTTCTCTGGACTCTACAGGAGACGGATCTGAAACCTATTATGTCCACCTTTGGTGATGAAAGGTCAACTCAGAAGGAAGAATGGCACCTTTTGCATACATAGTAGACTGAGCAAGAAAGTGATGGTAGCTAGTTCGGCTTTCAGACCCAACCTGTGAAAAACCATTAGACTAATGTAACAAACGGATGGTAGGAAGAAAGTGTCTGTACGGGCCAAGTAGTTGAAAGTAATATAGCCAGAGGATGAGTTTATTATAGATAGGGTAACAGGCATTATCAGAATATTACTAGACATGTGCATCAGTGTTCGTTAAAATGGTAGTCTAACATAGGTCCATTACTGTTTCTGAACAGAACGGTTGCTTGGTCATTACAGTCTTTAAAACATCTTCCAACTTTTTGGACCTCCTTTAGAAGGACAATCTGGACGTTTATGTCCCTTAACACCACAACAATATGGGACAAACAGGAATAAAAGAAGTCATTTTACTTTCCACTAGAGGCTTTGATTTCCTAAGGTCTCTGATGAACCCTTGCCCTTAGGGTTCGATTCCATTAGGTCTTTATCGGAATTGTGAGCCTCAAGCATACAGGTCAGCAGCCTCAGCAACTTCCTCTGCTTTAATCAGGTTACATTCTCTGATGAAGTTGTATTGATGGGGAAGAGCTGTCAGGAACTGGTCAGCAACCATGAAGTCTCTAAGAGATTCATAAACTGTGATCAATTCCTGAACTTCTATCCAAAAGTTTCGAACAAAACGAAAAAGAGTGTTACTGTAACTGCTGAAAAGGTTTGGCCAGCTGTAAGGTGGCTTACCTGAATCTTTTCCTGTAGAATTAGTGGTTTTTTGATATGCATTTAAGGAATTGCCTTCTTTCAGTAGGTTATAATAAAATATGATACTCCTGCGGACAAAGTTGCATAGATATTCAAAAGCTTGTACCAGAAAATAATTCCTAACTTGGTATAGCCCATGTGTCGCCAGGCCATTCGCAGAGTGGTAGCGGTATTTTCAAACCTGATTATGTAAGGAAGTTATGTCTTCCCCTCTGTGAAGGGATGGTAAATTAGGTGTTGGAATATGTGTACTAGCTGCACGTTGTTCCATGACTCTTCCTCTAATTGTTGTTGTGTAAAAGTTAACTTTTATTCTCTAATTCAGGGATGATTTTTCGAGCTGCGATCCTTTCTCTTTCCTCAAGTTCTATTAATTTAACTTTGTTCTTCAACGTTATCTTAGCTTGTTTCCTCCGATCTCTAGCTCTTTCCTCACGATCAAAGCTCTATCACCGTTTTTGGTCTTCTCGCTCTTTTTCTAAATGTCTTTCTTGGATTTCTCTCTCAATTCTCTGTCTCTCCTTTTTCTATTCTCCTTCTTTTACTAACTTGTTCTTTCTTCTCTCTCAATTCTCCTCTCTTTAAAGTCTTTCTGGTTTAGCCACTAATGAGAGATTCTAAATTTTTACCTGTTATTCCTAACTTACTTCCTGCATCATCCAAAACTGGTATTCATCATACTTGCAAGAATAACTTTAAACCTATCGGGGAAATTGAAAACGGTTATTAAAGATAACGGAGGGTTCAATTCTCCATGCTCCGCTCAAACTGTAAAATAAACCAGGAGGGCTCGATCCCCTACTTTCAATTAAACATATGTTATTAATTAAAACGATGGGTTCTGATGACGGCTCCGAGCAATACAGTAAGTAGAATGGGGTTCCCTTGACCATCCATTCTTCCTCACCAACAAATCAAGAGTGTCCTTTGACCGTCTCCCTTGATATAATAAAGAGCTCAATGAAACAAATTGTCACTGGAAACTCTCGGGTCCCTAGAGTCTAATTCCTACAATGTGTTTCAAGCTCACAAGTAAGGTGCAGAATTAAATATGATCCTGCATGATTTGAACTTACAATAAATTGAGACTATAACCCCCCCCCCCCCCCCCCCCAATCACCAAACCTTTTAAAATAATGTCTGTTGTCCTAACATAGAGAATGATTTACTACTGGCTGGTTGGGGTAACAGGTTGTGGTATCGGCGTTGAAGTTTCATAGTAGATTCGAGATTGGAGTTGAATCTTGATTCAGTAGAGTTGATCCTGGCAAAGGTCGCCTCTTGTGAATGCTTAATCAAGCTCTTGTAATAACATCGGACAGTTTTACAAAGCTGGCTCCTCCTCCGGAAAATTAGTGGAATAGAAAAAGAAATAATAACATAACAAACATATAACACTTTGTTTATAGAAATATAAAATATAAAACACTTAAATATGAATATTAATCCTACATTATAAGAAAATGAAAAAATGAAAAATGTAAAATGATAAACTGAATTCAACGTTATATTTATAGGGGTTTGTTGGTGTTGGTGACACTGTGTGTTGTTGAAATCGTTAGCCATTGACTGATGATGGGGGGGGTGGTGGTCGCAGGTGTTGGTTTACGACCCTGGCTAGTCTTCACGTAGATAGAGCCTTGAGTATTCTATCCCGATGACAGGAAAGCAGGTTCCTTTACGCTGCATTGATGAGGGGTTACGTCCTGCAATTTCATACAGTGTGCACAGGTAAATTAAATCCAAAATGGACATCTCCCAGGACGTTAGTTCCGTCTCCAGCAGTTCTCTCGTGATTGACAGGTGGACCCTCTTGTCATCCAAGCTGAAAAGATAGACAGGTTAACCCACTGATAAAAAAAAATCCTCTCTTATGATAAGTACAATACCTCAAAAGACGTGGGTGACTATTACAACAGTCAAACTTAGAGCAAGGCTGAAAAGACTAAGTTTATTATTGGTCAAAAGTGAAGCTTTTCAACAATAAATCCATTAGCAACAAGGCTCCGGCATGTACTTACAGTTGTGTTGGGAGCTGTGAGTTGAGTGATTTACTGTTTGACCAGAGCCCCACACGTCACCTTTCTGGGGGGAAGGGGGGGAAGAAGGAGGGGAAGAGAAGGCGGGAGCTGGACTTACCCTACGTTAACAAGCAGCCGGCAATGAAACTATCACTTTCGGGGAGGGGGGGTGGAAAGGCGGGAAAAGCGGGAGCTTGACTTACCCTACCTTAACTAGTAGCCGGCAATGAAACTATTGTTACTATATACTCCCTCGCTACTCCTATCTATTGAACTTTTTCCTCACAGCAGTAAAACATCATTTTACCATATTAAAAAAATATATGAAATATTCAAAATTATTTTTCAATTTCTTCGAAATTTTATGGGCTTTTTGAAAAATATGTAATATACTTTCAAAGGTTGAGCAATGTTCGAAAATATAAATTCCATCAGTATATATTTTTTAAAAATACCTGAGGCATTGAAAAACTCGAAAAATATGGTAAAATGATTTTTATTGCATATTTCGACGATTTGGAGCATTTAGAACACTTCTCAGACATACCTGATTTTTTAGCTAAAATTCATGGATTTTCAAAGTTTTTTATCAGAATTACTGATAGAATTGAAATTTTCGAGTATTTTCAACATTTTAAAGTAAATTACATATTTTTGAAAAAGCCCATAAAATTTCGAAGAAATTCAAAAATAATTTTGAATATTTCATATATTTTTTAAAAACACCTCAAGCATTGAAAAAATCGAAAAATACGGTAAAATCATGCTTTTCTGCTTATTTCGACGATTTGGAGCATTTAGAACACTTTTCAGACAAACCTGATTTTTTAGCTAAAATACATGGATTTTCACACTTGAAATATGTATTGACACAATATTACACAAAAAATGTCCTATTTAAGTTACTTTCAGCATAAAATTCAATTCCATCAGTAATTCTGATAAAAAAGTTTGAAAATCCATGAATTTTAGCTAAAAAAATCAGGTTTGTCCGAAAAGTGTTCTAAATGCTCTAAATTCTCGAAATATGCCGTAAAACATCATTTTACTATATTTTTCGATTTTTTCAATGCTTCAGGTATTTTTAAAAAATATATACTGATGGAATTGATATTTATGAGCATTTTTCAACATTTAAAAGTATATTACATATTTTTCAAATAGCCCATAAAATTTCGAAGAAATTCAAAAATAATTTAGAATATTTCATATATTTTTTAAAAATACCTGAAGCATTGAAAAAATCGAAAAATATGGTAAAATGATGTGTTACTGCATATTTCGACTATTTAGAGCATTTAGAACACTTTTCAGACAAACCTGATTTTTTAGCTAAAATTCATGGATTTTCAAACTTTTTTATCAGAACTACTGATGGAATAGAATTTAATGCTGAAAGTAACTTATATATGACATTTTTGAGTAATATTGTGTCAATACATATTTCAAGTGTGAATTTTAGCTAAATAATCAGGTTTGCCAGAAAAGTGTTCTAAATGTTACAAATCGTCGAAATATGCAGTAAAACATCATTTTGCCATATTTTTCGAATATTTCAATGCTTCATGTGTTTTTAAAAAATATATGAAATATTCAAAATTATTTTTGAATTTCTTCGAAATTTTATTTGCTTTTTGAAAAATATGTAATATACTTTCAAATGTTGAAAAATGCTCAAAAATATCAATTCCATCAGTATATATTTTTTAAAAATAACTGAAGCATTGAAAAAATCGAAAAATATGGTAAAATGATTTTTACTGCATATTTCGACGATTTGGAGCATTTAGAACACTTTTCAGACAAACCTGATTTTTTAGCTAAAATACATGGATTTTCACACTTGAAATATGTATTGACACACTATTACACAAAAATGTCATATTTAAGTTACTTTCAGCATAAAATTCAATTCCATCAGTAATTCTGATAAAAAAGTTTGAAAATCCTTGAATTTTAGCTAAAAAATCAGGTTTGTCTGAAAAGTGTTCTAAATGCTCTAAATCGTCGAAATATGCAGTAAAACATCATTTTACCAAATTTTTCGATTTTTTTCAATGCTTCAGGCATTTTTTAAAAAATATATGAAATATTCAAAATTATTTTTGAATTTCTTCGAAATTTTATGGGCTTTTTGAAAAATATGTAATATACTTTCAAATGTTGAAAAATGCTCAAAAATATCAATTCCATCAGTATATATTTTTTTAAAATACCTGAAGCATTGAAAAAATCGAAAAATATGGTAAAATGATTTTTACTGCATATTTCGACGATTTGGAGCATTTAGAACACTTTTCAGACAAACCTGATTTTTTAGCTAAAATTCATTGATTTTCAAAGTTTTTTTTATCAGAATTACTGATGGAATTGAAATTTTCGTGCATTTTGAACTTTTAAAATATTTACATATTTTTTAAAAAATCTATAAAATTTCGAAGAAAAAACAAAAAAATTTTGAATATTTTCATATATTTTTTAAAAAAAACCCGAAGCATTGAAAAAAGAAAAAAACGGAAAAGATTTTTATCCCTATTTGGACGTTTAGAGGGGATTTGGAACACTTTTCGACAAAACCTGTTTTTTACTAAAATTGGATTTTCTTGGATTTTCAAAATTTTTTTTTCAAATTACTGAGGAAAATGAATTTTTATGCTGAAAGTAATTAAATTGACTTTTTGTGTAATGTTGTGCCAAAAAATATTTCAAGTGTGAAAATAATGTATTTAAGCAAAAAAAAAAAAGGTTTTTTTTTGAAAGTGTTCTAAATGCTCGAAATTTGTCGAAATATGCAGCAAAACGTCATTTTACCAATTTTTCGATTTTTTTTTTAATTTTTCTTTAGGGGTTTTTAAAAAAAAAATGAAGAATTCAAAATTATTTTTAAAATTTTTTCGAAATTTTTTTGGGTTTTTTTAAAAATAGTAATATACTTTTAAATGTTGAAAAATGCTCAAAAAAATTTTAATTCCCCAGTATATATTTTTTAAAAAAACTGAAACATTGAAAAACGAAAAAAATGGTAAAATGATGTTTTTCTGCATATTTCGCGATTTAGAGCTTTAGAACACTTTTTAGACAAACCCGATTTTTTAGCTAAAAATCATGGTTTTTTAAATTTTTTTATCAGAACTACTGATGGAATTTAATTTTATCTGAAAGTAATTTTTAGACATTTTTTGTAATTTGTGTCAATACATATTTCAAGTGTGAAAATCCATTATTTTTTCTAAAAAAAAGAGGTTTGTCCAAAAGTGTTCTAAATGCTCAAACCCCGAAAAATTTCGTAAAACACATTTTTCCATATTTATCGATTTTTTTCAATGTTCAGGGATTTTTAAAAAAATATACTGATGGGTTTATATTTTGAGCATTTTTTTAAAATTTGAAAGTATATTAAAATTTTTCAAATAGCCCCTAAAAAATTTTGAAGAAAAAAACCAAAATGATTTTGAATATTTCATAATATTTTTAAAAAATACTTGAAGCATTTGAAAAAAAACGAAAAATAGGTAAAATGATTTTACTGCATATTTCCACGATTTTGGGGCATTTAGAACACTTTTCAGACAAACTGATTTTTTTCTAAAATACAGGATTTTCAATTGAAAAATGTATTGACGAAATTTAAGTTTCTTTAAGCATAAAATTCAATTCCCTCAGGAATTCTGATAAAAGAGTTTGAAAAACCCGAAATTTTAGCTAAAAAAACAGGGTTTTTCTGAAAAGTGTTTAAATGCTTGCTAGGGGAGACACCACAGTTGCCAGGGGAGAAATACAACTTCATTGGAGACAATTGTAGGCTGAGGTACCCACCTAAACAGGTGTTAACACAGAATGCCAGGGTAGACAACTTGTGAGGATAAGGTACCCCCCTCAGAGCTAGGTGTTAAACAGCTTGCCAGGCACACAACACCTTGCCGGGTAGAAACTTGGGGCTGAGGTATCCACCCAAGCTAGGTGTCAACACAGCTTTCTAGGGTAGATAAAAATTTTAAAGGGTGGGTACCCAAAACCCAGAGATAGGTGTAACACAGCTTTCCAGGGGAACAACTTTTGGGAAACTGAAGTACCCACCTCGAGCTAGGGGTTTTAACACGCTTGCCCGGAAGACAACTTTGAGGTTGAGGTACCCACCTCGAGCAAGGGTTTAACAACTTGCCAGGGGAGACAAAATTTGAGGTTTTGGGACCCACCTCAGGCACTGTTAACACTCTTGCCAGGGTATCAACGTGAGGTTGAGGGAACCCCCAGAGCTAGGTGTTAACAACTTGTCTGGGGGTAAACAATTGTGAAAAAGAAGTACCCACCTCACGATGTGTTTAAAAGGCTTCCAGGGGAGGCAACTTTGAGGCTGAGGTACACACCCCAGAGCTCGGTTTCACAAGCTTGCCGGGGAGACAAATTTGGGCTGATGTACCACCTCAGAGTAGGTGTTAAACACTTTCCCGGTTTGAAATTGTGAGGGATGAGGTACCCACCCCTAGACTCGGTGTTAACACAGCTTGCCCGGATAGACATACAGCTGCCCGGGTAGTCAATCGCTTTCTTGGGGAGACAACTTGAGAGGTGAAGGCCCACCTCAGAGCTATGTGTTAAAACCAGCTGCCAGGGGAGACAACTTGGAGGCTGTGGTTCCCCCTCATAGCTAGGTGTTAACACAACTTGCCCGGGTAACAACTTTCAGGCGAGGTACCCCCCTCAGAGCAGGTTTAAAACATTGCCGGGTAGACAAAAAACAAATTGCCGGGGGACAAAACAGTTGCCAGGGTAGACAACTTGTGAGGTGAGGTCCCACTCAAACTTGGGGTTAAAAACAGTTTCGCAGGGTAACAATTTAGGCTCGGCACCCCCTCAGAGCTAGGGGTTAACACAGCTTGCCAGGGGAAGAAACAGCTTGCCAGGGAAGACAAATTGTGAGGGAAAAGGGACCCCTTTGAGCAGGTGTTAACACAGCTTTCCAGGGTATACAACCTGCCTCCCGGGTACACAACAATCTTGCCAGGGTACCAACTTGTAAGGTTTAGGTACCCCCCTAAGAGTAGGGTTTTAACAGGCTTGATAGGGAGACAATTTTAGGCTGAGGGACCCACCTCAGACTCGGGGTTTTAAAAAGCATGCCCGGGTAGGCAACTTGGAGGCCCACGTACTCACCTCAGAGCTAGGGGTTAACACAGCTTTTCAAGGGTAGCAACACAGTTCCAGGGGAGACAACACAGCTTGCCAAAGTAGACAACTTGTGAGTCTGAGGTTTCCCACCTCAAAGCTAGGGGGTTTAAAACCAGCTTGCTAGAGTAGAAACACAGCTTGCCCGGGAGGGAAGAAAACTTGCATTGGTAGAACTTGTGAGGCTGAGGTACCCACCTCGAGCTAGGTGTTAAATAGCTTGCCAGGGTGACAATTTATGCTTGGTACCACCTCATAGCTAGGTTTTAAAAAACTTGCCCGGGGACAACTTGGAGGTGACGTACCACCCCAGAGCTTTGGGGTTAAAACAGCTTGCCCGGGGAGACAACTTTGATGCTAGGGGACCCCCTCGGAGCTAGGGGTTAAACAGCAGCCAGGGTAGACAATTGTTTGCTGTTAAAAATCAGAGCTAGGTGTTTTTTAAAAAGCTTGCCAAATGAATCACGGTTGCCGGGTAACAAACAGCTTTCCCGGGTAGACAACTTGTGAGGCTGAGGTACCCCCCCTCAAACAGGTGGTTAACACGTTTCCCCCTGGTGCAACTTTTGAGGCTGAGGCACCCCCCTCAGAGTTGGTTTTTTAAACAGCTTGCCAGGGAAGACAACACAGTTGCCAGGGAAAAACTTGGGGTGAGGGACCCAACCCGAGCAAAGGGGTTAACACGCTTTCCAGGTAACAACACTGTTGCCAGGGTAGACAACACATCTTGCCCCGGGTCACAACTGTAGGTTAGGACCCCCCTCAGAGTAGGTGTTAAACCCCTTTATGGGGGAAAAAGTGAGGCTAGGTACCCCCTTAGGCTAGGGGGTTAACACAGTTTTTCCAGGGGGAGACAATGTGAGGATTAGGTACCCCCAAACAGAGCAGGTGTTAACACAGCTTGCCAGGTAGAGAACACAGCTTTCATAGACAACTTGTGATTCTGAGGGACCCACAACGGGTAGGTGTTAACATGCGCCAGGGTAGACAACATTGCTTGCAAGATAGACAACAAGTTTGCCAGGGAAAAAAACAGTAAGGTGAAGTATCTCCCAGAGCTAGGTGTTAACACGCTTTCCAGGGTAGAAACTTTTGGGTGAGGTCCCCCCCTAAGAGCTGGTGTTAACACAGATTGGAAGGGTGACAACACAGTTGCCAGGGTGGGCAACACGCTTGCCAAAGTGACAACTCGAGACTGAGGCCCCCTCTGACAGGGGTTAACACAGTTGCTAGGGGAGACAAACCAACTTGCCAAGGTAGAAAGAAATTTTCATTTTTTGACAACTTGTAGGTGGGTTTCCCCCCTTATTTTAGGGGTTTTTTCACAGTTGCCAAGTACCAACACGCTTGACAGGGGGGGGGCAACACGTTAAAAAGTACACAACGTGTGAGGCAAAAGGTACCCACCTAATAACTAGGGGGTTAACAAACTTGCCAGGGTTGACAACTTGTGAGGGAGGGACCCACCTAAACTCGGTGTTAACAGCTTGCTAGGGTGCTAACTTGTGAGGTGAGGTACCCACCCCATAGTAGGGGTTAAACAGCTTGCCAGGTAGACAAATTGTGAAGCAGAAGTACCCACCTCAGGCAGGTTTAACACAGCTTGTCAGGATAGACAACTTGTGAGGTTGAGGTACCCACCTCAGAGCAAGGTGTTAACACAGCTTGTCATTGTAGACAACATTTGAGGTTGATGTACCCACCTCAGAGCTACATGTTAACACTGCTTGCCAGGGTAGACAACTTTTGAGGTTGAGGTACCCACCTCAGAGCTAGGTGTTAACACAGCTTGCCTGGGTAAACAACTTGTGATGCTGAAGTACCCACCTCTGAGCTATGTGTTAACTCAGCTTGCCAGGGTAGACAACTTGGGAGGCTGAGGTACACACCTCAGAGCTCAGAGTTAACACAGCTTGCCTGTGTAGACAACTTGTGAGGCTTAGGTACCCTCCTCAGAGCTAGGTGTTAACACAGCTTGCCAGGGTAGACAACTTGGTAAACTGAGGTACTCACCTCAGAGCTCGGTGTTAACACAGCTTGCCAGGGTAGACAACACAGCTTGCCATGGTAGTCAACACAGCTTGCATGGGTAAACAACTTGTGAGGCTGAAGTGCCCACCTCAGTGCTAGGTGTTAACACGGCTTGCCAGGTTAGACAACTTGTGAGTCTGAGGTGCCTACCTCAGAGCAAGGTGTTAACACAGCTTGCCAGGGTAGACAACTTGTGAGGCTGAGGTACCCACCTCAGAGCTAGGTGTTAAAACAGCTTACCAGGGTAGACATCTTGTGAGGCTTAGGTACCCACCTCAGAGCTAGTTGTTTACACAGCTTGCCAGGGTAGACAACACAGCTTGCCAGGGTAGACAACTTGTGATGCTGAGGTACCCACATCAGAGCAAGGTGTTAACACTGCTTGCCAGGGTAGACAACATTGCTTGCCAGGGTAGACAACACAGCTTGCCAGGGTACACAACCTGTAAGGCTGAGGTACCCTCCTCAAAGCTATGCATTAACACAGCTTTCCAGGGTAGACAACTTGTGAGGCTGGGGTACCCAACTCATAGCTCGGTGTTAACACAGCATTCCAGGGTAGGCAACTTGTGACGCTGAGGTACTCTCCTCAGAGCTAGGTGTTAACACAGCTTGCAAGGGTAGACAACACAGCTTGCCAGGGTAGACAAAACAGCATGCCAAAGTAGACAACTTGTGAGTCTGAGGTACCCACCTCAGAGCTAGGTGTTAACACAGCTTGCTAGAGTAGACAACACAGCTTGCCAGAGTAGACAATACAACTTGCATTGGTAGACAACTTGTGAGGCTGAGGAACCCACCTCTGAGCAAGGTGTTAACATAGCTTGCCAGGATAGACAACTTGTGAGGCTGTGGTACCTACCTCATAGCTAGGTGTTAACACAACTTGCCAGGGTAGACAACATGTGAGGCTGAAGTTCCCACCTCAGAGCATGGTGTTAAAACAGCTTGCCAAGGTAGACAACTTGTGAGGCTGAGGTACCCACCTCAGAGCTAGGTGTTAACACAGCTTGCCAGGGTAGACAAGTTGTGAGGCTGATGAAAAAACCTCGGAGCTAGGTGTTAAAACAGCTTGCCATGATAGACATCACAGCTTTCCAGGGTAGACAACACAGCTTGCCAGGGTAGACAATTTATGAGGCTGAGGTACCTACCTCAGAGCTAGGTGATAACGCAGTTTCCCTGGGTAGACAACTTGTGAGGCTCAGGCACCCACCTCAGAGCTAGGTGTTAACACAGCTTGCCAGGGAAGACAATACAGCTTGCCAGGGTAGACAACTTGTGAGGCTGAGGTACCCACCTCAGAGCTAGGTGTTAACACAGCTCGCCTGGGTAGACAACACTGCTTGCCAGGGTAGACAACACATCTTGCCAGGGTACACAACTTGTAAGGTTGAGGTACCCACCTCAGAGATAGGTGTTAACAAAGCTTGATAGGGTAGACAACTTGTGAGGCAGAGGTACCCACCTCAGAGCTAGGTGTTAACACAGTTTGCCAGGGTAGACAACTTGTGAGGCTTAGGTACTCACCTCAGAGCCAGGTGTTAACACAGCTTGCCAGGGAAGACTACACAGCTTGCTAGGGAAGACAACTTGTGATTCTTAGGTACCCAGATGAGAGCTAGATGTTAACACTGCTTGCCAGGGTAGACAACATTGCTTGCCAGGGTAGACAACACAGTTTGCCAGGGTACACAACCTGTAAGGCTGATGTATCCTCCTCAGAGCTAGGTGTTAACACAGCTTTCCAGGGAAGACAACGTGTGAGGCTGAGGTACCCATCTCAGAGCTCGGTGTTAACACAGCTTGCCAGGGTATTCAACTTGTGAGGCTGAGGTACTCACCTCAGAGCTAGGTGTTAACACAGCTTGGAAGGGTAGACAACACAGCTTGCCAGGGTAGACAACACAGCTTGCCAAAGTAGACAACTTGTGAGTCTGAGGTACCCACCTCAGAGCAAGGTGTTAACACAGCTTGCTAGGGTAGACAACATAGCTTGCCAGGGTAGACAATACAACTTGTGAAGCAGAAGTACCCAACTCAGAGCTAGGTGTTAACACAGCTTGCCAGGATAGACAACTTGTGAGGTTGAAGTACCCACCTCAGAGCAAGGTGTTAACACAGCTTGCCATTGTAGACAACATTTGATGATGAGGTACCCAACTCAGCTACGTGTTAACACTGCTTGCCAGGGTAGACAACTTGCGAGGTTGAGGTACTCACCTCAGAGATAGGTGTTAACACAGCTTGCCAGGGTAAACAACTTGTGAAGCTGAAGTACCCACCTCAGAGCTATGTGTTAACACAGCTTGCAAGGGTAGACAACCTGTGAGGCTGAGGTACACACCTCAGAGCTCGGAGTTAACAGAGCTTGCCAGGGTAGACAACTTGTGAGGCTGAGGTACCCTCCTCAGAGCTAGGTGTTAACACAGCTTGCCAGGTTAGACAACTTGTGATAGTGAGATACCCACCTCAGAGCTTGGTGTTAAAACAGCTTGCCAGGGTAGGCAACACAGCTTGCCAGGGTAGACAACACAGCTTGCCTGGGAAGACAACTTGCGAGGCTGAAGTGCCCACCTCAGAGCTAGGTGTTAACACGGCTTGCCAGGGTAAACAACTTGTGAGGCTGAGGCGCCCACCTCAGAGCTAGGTTTTAACACAGCTTGCCAGGGTAGACAGCTTGTGAGGCTGAGGTACCCACCTCAGAGCTAGGTGTTAACACAGCTTGCCAGGGCACACAACACATCTTGCCATGGTAGACAACTTGTGAGCCTGAGGTACCCACCTAATAGCTAGGTGTTAACACAACTTGCCAGAGTAGACAACTTGTGAGGCTGAGGTATCCACCTCAGAGCTAGGTGTCAACACAGCTTGCTAGGGTAGATAACTTGTAAGGCTGAGGTACCCACCTCAGAGATAGGTGTTAACACAGCTTGCCAGGGTAGACAACTTGTGAAGCTGAAGTACACACCTCAGAGCTAGGTGTTAACACAGCTTGCCAGGATAGACAACTTGTGAGGTTGAGGTACCCACCTCAGAGCAAGGTGTTAACACAGCTTGCCAGGGTAGACAACATTTGAGGTTTAGGTACCAACCTCAGAGCTACGTGTTAACACTGCTTGCCAGGGTAGTCAACTTGTGAGGTTGAGGTAACCACCTCAGAGCTAGGTGTTAACACAGCTTGTCTGGGTAAACAACTTGTGAAACTGAAGTACCCACCGCACAGCTATGTGTTAACAGAGCTTGCCAGGTTAGACAACTTGTGAGGCTGAGGTACACACCTCAGAGCTCGGTGTTCACACAGCTTGCCAGGGTAGACAAGTTGTGAGGCTGAGGTACCCACCTCAGAGCTAGGTGTTAACACAGCTTGCCAGGTTAGACAACTTGTGAGGATGAGGTACCCACCTCAGAGCTATGTGTTAACACAGCTTGCCAGGGTAGACAACTTGTGAGGCTGTGGTTCCCACCTCATAGCTAGGTGTTAACACAACTTGCCAGGGTAGACAACTTGCGAGGCTGAGGTACCCACCTCAGAGCTAGGTGTTAAAACAGCTTGCCAGGGTAGACAACACAGCTTGCCAGGGTAGACAACACAGCTTGCCAGGGTAGACAACTTGTGAGGCTGAGGTACCCACCTCAGAGCTTGGTGTTAACACAGTTTCGCAGGGTAGACAACTTGTGAGGCTCTGGCACCCACCTCAGAGCTAGGTGTTAACACAGCTTGCCAGGGAAGCCAACACAGCTTGCCAGGGAAGACAACTTGTGAGGCTGAGGTACCCATTTCAGAGCTAGGTGTTAACACAGCTTGCCAGGGTATACAACACTGCCTGCCAGGGTACACAACACATCTTGCCAGGGTACACAACTTGTAAGATTGAGACACTTATGCAGCATATGGGAATCTTTATCTGCATAAGTGTCTCAATCTTCAACATGTCGGTTTTTCAAACCATTCATCACAACTTGTAAGGTTGAGATACCCACCTAAGAGATAGGTGTTAACAGAGCTTGATAGGGTAGACAACTTGTGAGGCTGAGGTACCCACCTCAGAGCTCGGTGTTAACACAGCATGCCAGGGTAGGCAACTTGTGAGGCCGACGTACTCACCTCAGAGCTAGGTGTTAACACAGCTTGCAAGGGTAGACAACACAGCTTGCCAGGGTAGACAACACAGCTTGCCAAAGTAGACAACTTGTGAGTCTGAGGTACCCACCTCAAAGCTAGGTGTTAACACAGCTTGCTAGAGTAGACAACACAGCTTGCCAGGGTAGGCAATGAAACTTGCATTGGTAGACTACTTGTGAGGCTGAGGTACCCACCTTAGAGCTAGGTGTTAACATAGCTTGCCAGGGTAGACAACTTGTGATGCTCTGGTACCCACCTCATAGCTAGGTATTAACACAACTTGCCAGGGTAGACAACTTGTGAGGCTGACGTACCTACCTCAGAGCTTGGTGTTAAAACAGCTTGCCAGGGTAGACAACTTGTGATGCTGAGGTACCCAGCTCGTAGCTAGCTGTTAACACAGCATGCCAGGGTAGACAACTTGTGTTGCTGATGTAAAAACCTCAGAGCTAGGTGTTAAAACAGCTTGCCATAGTAGACATCACGGCTTGCCAGGGTAGACAACACAGCTTGCCAGGGTAGACAACTTGTGAGGCTGAGGTACCCACCTCAGAGCAAGGTGTTAACACAGTTTCCCATGGTAGACAACTTGTGAGGCTGAGGCACCCACCTCAGAGTTAGGTTTTAACACAGCTTGCCAGGGAAGACAACACAGCTTGCCAGGGTAGACAACTTGAGGGTGAGGTACCCAACTCAGAGCAAGGTGTTAACACAGCTTGCCAGGGTAGACAACACTGCTTGCCAGGGTAGACAACACATCTTGCCAGGGTACACAACTTGTAAGGTTGAGGTACCCACCTCAGAGCTAGGTGTTAACACCCCTTGATAGGGTAGACAACTTGTGAGGCTGAGGTACCCACCTTAGAGCTAGGTGTTAACACAGTTTGCCAGGGTAGACAACTTGTGAGGATTATGTACCTACCTCAGAGCTAGGTGTTAACACAGCTTGCCAGGGTAGAGAACACCGCTTGCCAGGGTAGACAACTTGTGATTCTGAGGTACCCACATCAGAGGTAGGTGTTAACACTGCTTGCCAGGGTAGACAACATTGCTTGCCAAGATAGACAACACAGTTTGCCAGGGAACACAACATGTAAGGCTGAAGTACTCTCCTCAGAGCTAGGTGTTAACACAGCTTTCCAGGGTAGACAACTTGTGAGGCTGAGGCACCCATCTCAGAGCTCGGTGTTAACACAGCTTACCAGGGTAGGCAACTTGTGAGGCTGAGGTACTCACCTAAGAGCTAGGTGTTAGCACAGATTGGAAGGGTAGACAACACAGCTTGCCAGGGTGGGCAACACAGCTTGCCAAAGTAGACAACTCGAGAGTCTGAGGTACCCACCTCTGAGCTAGGTGTTAACACAGCTTGCTAGGGTAGACAACACAACTTGCCAAGATAGACAATGCAACTTGCATTATTAGACAACTTGTGAGGATGAGGTTCCCTCCTTATTGCTAGGTGTTAACACAGCTTGCCAGAGTACACAACACAGCTTGACAGGGTGGACAACACAGCTTAAAATTGTACACAACGTGTGAGGCTAAGGGACCCACCTAATCTCTAGGTTTAACACAACTTGCCAGGTTAGACAACTTGTGAGGCTGAGGTACCCACCTCAGAGCTCGGTGTTAACACAGCTTGCTAGGGTAGCTAACTTGTGAGGCTGAGGTACCCACCTCATAGCTAGGTGTTAACACAGCTTGCCAGGGGAGACAAATTGTGAAGCAGAAGTAACCCCCCCTCAGAGCTAGGTTTTTAAAAACCCGCTTGTCAGATAGACAACTTTTGAGGTTGAGGTACCCACCTCAGAGCAAGGTGTTAACACAGCTTGTCATTGTAGACAAAAATTTGAGGTTGATGTAACCACCTCAGAGCTACATGTTAAACTGCTTGCCAGGGGGAACAACTTTTGAGGTTGAGGTACCCACCTCAGAGCTAGGTGTTAACACAGCTTGCCTGGGTAAACAACTTGTGATGCTGAAGTACCACCTCTGAGCTATGTGTAACTCAGCTTGCCAGGGTAGAACAACTTGGGAGGCTGAGGTACACACCTCAGAGCTCAGAGTTAACACAGCTTGCCTGTGTAGACAACTTGTGAGGCTTAGGTAAACCCCCCTCAGAGCTAGGGGTTAACACAGCTTGCCAGGGTAGACAACTTTGTAAACTGAGTACTCACCTCAGAGCTCGTGTTTAACAGAGCTTGCCAGGGTAGACAACACAGCTTGCCATGGGAGTCAACACAGCTTGCATGGGTAAACAACTTGTGAGGCTGAAAATGCCCACCTCAGTGCTAGGTGTTAACACGGCTTGCCAGGTTAGACAACTTGTGAGTCTGAGGTGCCTACCTCAGAGCAAGGTGTTAACACAGCTTGCCAGGGTAGACAACTTGTGAGGCTGAGGTACCCACCTCAGAGCTAGGTGTTAAAACAGCTTACCAGGGTAGACATCTTGTGAGGCTTTGGTACCCACCTCAGAGCTAGTTGTTTACACAGCTTGCCAGGTAACAACACAGCTTGCCAGGGTAGAAAAAATTGTGATGCTGAGGTACCCACATCAGAGCAAGGTGTTAACAATGCTTGCCAAAGTAGACAACATTGCTTGCCAGGGTAGACAACACAGCTTGCCAGGGTACACAAACCCGTAAAGGGTGAGGAACCCTCCTCAAAGCTATGCATTAACACAGCTTCCAGGGTAGACAACTTGTGAGGCTGGGGTACCCAACTCATAGCTCGGTGTTAACACAGCATGCCAGGGTAGGCAACTTGTGACGCTGAGGTACTCTCCTCAGAGCTAGGTGTTAACACAGCTTGCAAGGGTAGACAACACAGCTTGCCAGGGTAGACAACACAGCATGCCAAAGTAGACAACTTGTGAGTCTGAGGTACCCACCTCAGAGCTAGGTGTTAACACAGCTTGCTAGAGTAGACAACACAGCTTGCCAGAGTAGACAATACAACTTGCATTGGTAGACAACTTGTGAGGCTGAGGAAAACCCCCGTCTGAGCTAGGTGTTAACATAGCTTGCCAGGATAGACAACTTGTGAGGCTGTGGTACCTACCTCATAGCTAGGTGTTAACACAACTTGCCAGGGTAGACAACTTGTGAGGCTGAAGTTCCCACCTCAGAGCATGGTGTTAAAACAGCTTGCCAAGGTAGACAACTTGTGAGGCTGAGGTACCCACCTCAGAGCTAGGTGTTAACACAGCTTGCCAGGGTAGACAAGTTGTGAGGCTGATGAAAAAACCTCGGAGCTAGGTGTTAAAACAGCTTGCCATGATAGACATCACAGCTTTCCAGGGTAGACAACACAGCTTGCCAGGGTAGACAATTTATGAGGCTGAGGTACCTACCTCAGAGCTAGGTGATAACAGTTTCCCTGGGTAGACAACTTGTGAGGCTCAGGCACCCACCTCAGAGCTAGGTGTTAACACAGCTTGGCAGGGAAGACAATACAGCTTGCCAGGGTAGACAACTTGTGAGGCTGAGGTACCCACCTCAGAGCTAGGTGTTAACACAGCTCGCCTGGGTAAACAACACTGCTTGCCAGGGTAGACAACACATCTTGCCAGGGTACACAACTTGTAAGGTTGAGGTACCCACCTCAGAGATAGGTGTTAACAAAGCCTGATAGGGTAACAACTTGTGAGGCAGAGGACCCACCTCAGAGCTAGATGTTAACACAGTTTGCCAGGGTAGACAACTTGTGAGGCTTAGGTACTCACCTCAGAGCCAGGTGTTAACACAGCTTGCCAGGGAAGACTACACAGCTTGCTAGGTAAGACCAACTTGTGATTCTTAGGTACCCAGATGAGAGCTAGATGTTAACACTGCTTGCCAGGGTAGACAACATTGCTTGCCAGGGTAAACAAACAGTTTGCCAGGACACAAACCCGTAAAGGGTATTTCCTCCCCAGACTGGGGTTTAAAACA
>NW_026505093.1:0-17251 GCF_026875155.1 Cherax quadricarinatus
TTGCATGTGTCCTTTTACTTACATATTGTCGGTAATTCTACCAACTTTATTACATTTGTAATGAGTTGCTTAAGAGCACAAATGATGTAGAAGTTGTCTTGGTAGTAAAGATTAAAAACCAGGATATTGTTGTTTTTATAAATAAACTACCACATGCAACTTCCCGCAGTTTAAACAACAGCTATCGAAATAGTCCTGTCTGAAAAATCTCTCAAACTCAGCCACAAATATCCGGTTGTCTGGTGATTTCAACTTGAAACGTTTAAATGGAAGAGTGCAGCAAAACCTGTAAAACACAAACAATTCCAAGAGTAAGTTTGGATGAACAGTTGCATACACATTATCCGTTAAATGACCTATTAAGTTTCTGTAAAAGATTCGCGCTGATCCAGCAAATAGTGGAACCGACAAGACCAGAAAATACCTTTGACCTTATTTTCACGAACACTGATGATCCTGGTTAATATTATAACAGTGTCGAAGACAGTAAACCTAGTCGAAGTTCAGACCTGCATATACACGGGTCCTGAGCAAACACAAATAGTTATGAAGGGTTTTTTCACCAAACATCAACTTAAACAAGAACATCAACTGTGATCAATGTATGAAAGTAGTAACCATTGAGGATATAGCAAACCTTCAAGCTAATATAGAGTCTTGCGGCGGGCTACGACAACAATATGATGTTGAATGAAGACTGGTTTCAGTTACTCCGTGATGGAAAGTGTGAGGAAATACAAGCTGGAAAGGAGTATAAAACAAATTCGAATCAATAGAGCATACGACTAATATGAGAGACCTTGGAGTGATCATGTTAGAAGATGTCACCTTTACGGATCACAACTGTCACCAAACCATACCCCCGGCCGGGATTGAACCCGCGGTCATAGAGTCTCAAAACTCCAGCCCGTCGCGTTAGCCACTAAGACCAGCTAGCCACAATAAGATTCATCCAACTAGGTATATTTCTACACCATAGGAAAGTTTAGCACAGGCACCTCTGTGACCACAAATGCAAGTTTTTTACAGACGAATCCCGGCCGGGGGTATGGTTTGTTTGCAATCGTGTCATTACGATTTCTTGAGTCATGTTGACGGCAGTGAAGGGACTTGAGCTAGAGTTCGTCACGGCCACGCTAGCTGGAGATTCGTCTGTAAAAACTTGCATTTGTGGTCACAGAGGTGCCTGTGCTAACTTTCCTATGGTGTAGAAATATACCTAGTTGGATGAATCTTATTGTGGCTAGCTGGTCTAGTGGCTAACGCGACGGGCTGGAGTTTTGAGACTCTATGACCGCGGGTTCAATCCCGGCCGGGGGTTATGGTTTGTTTGCAATCGTATCATTACGATTTCTTGAGTCAACTGTGTCACATTATCACACCGCAATGATAGGATAAGTTAGATTGCTAAAACCTTCATTAAAACAAGTTATGTCAAACAGCACCTGGGTGATACCTGTTCAGGTAAAAGGTATACAAGTCTATTAACCAAGAGGTGTGGACCAGAGCCGGCTACAAGGATAGTGACCTCCAAATTCGACTTCAGGTAACCTTCAGGTGATCTGGCTGTCTTGAAAAAGGAACCGGATAAGTTCTCAATTCAGTGCTTGATTAGCCAGGCTGTGGTGCTTACGTTGGACTTCGTGCAGGTAGCACCAAGAGCCTGGTTGATTAGGCCATCTACCAGGAGGCCTGGTCCGGCCGCGGAGGGCGCTGACCCTTCGAACTCTCTCCAGATAGACTCCAGATATTGGCATTGATAGTTTGAAGCCGATTGGATGAGAAATTCACAAATCATCAATAAAAAATCAGTGTTTTCAATTTCCCGAATTTTTTAATACAATTAGGAAAAATGCACGTACGCAGCACGTAACCAACCCAAATCTTACTCTAAAATACGCCAGGATTCAAGGTTTGAGGTCGATCAGAGGAGGAATTCCCCAATTATTTCAAGACAATGTTTACAAAAATTGACAGATTAATACTTATAAAACGTAAAATCAGCATGAAGCTTGCTAACAGCAGACGTTCCCATGTTAGTGTACGAACTCCATCAGTTCAAAGTTTATTAACTAAGTACACTGGAAGGTTTTAACCTACATTTCCTAAGCCTAAAACGGTTCATCTTTTTTTGCAAGATGCAGCAGCCAAAAAAAAAAAAAAGACAAGCTGTTGTGAACAAACACACCTAATATATTTTATAGAAAATACACAATTTTAGAAATATGACTGACAATAATTCCAATCCCCTTCTAAATATGGTACAACAATGTTGAAAATTCGAAACCGAGCAGGAAAGTTATTGCACGGAAACCAAACCTGAGAATGGTATATATATATGAAATAAACCAAACCTGGGAATGGTATATATATGAAATAAACCAAACCTGGGAATGGTATATATATGAAATAAACCAGAGAACACCTGCTAATCCTTGCATAAACCTTTTCTTGATTACAGAACACCAGCTTTGAACATTTAAAGTTGATCAGATGAGACTTTCTTAAGTCATAAACGACAACCCAGGAGGAAAAAAATCAGGCAAACATTATAAGGTTCCCCTTCAGAGATTAATTTTACTACCAGAGTACAGAAAGCGAATATTGAAGATATACTACACTAACTCTGATGCCAGGCTCGCTATCCTTCACTAACACTGATACTAGGCTCGCTATCCTACACTAACACTGATGCCAGGCTCGCTATCCTACACTAACTCTGATGCTAGGCTCGCTATCCTACACTAACACTGATGCCAGGCTCGCTATCCTACACTAACTCTGATGCAAGGCTCGCTATCCTACACTAACACTGATGCCAGGCTCGCTATCCTACACTAACACTGATGCCAGGCTCGCTATCCTACACTAACACTGATGCAAGGCTCGCTATCCTACACTAACACTGATGCTAGGCTCGCTATCCTACACTAACACTGATGCAAGGCTCGCTATCCTACACTAACACTGATGCTAGGCTCGCTATCCTACACTAACACTGATGCCAGGCTCGCTATCCTACACTAACACTGATGCTAGGCTCGCTATCCTACACTAACTCTGATGCAAGGCTCGCTATCCTACACTAACACTGATGCTAGGCTCGCTATCCTACACTAACACTGATGCTAGGCTCGCTATCCTACACTAACACTGATGCAAGGCTCGCTATCCTACACTAACACTGATGCAAGGCTCGCTGTCCTACACTAACACTGATGCTAGGCTCGCTATCCTACACTAACACTGATGCAAGGCTCGCTATCCTACACTAACACTGATGCTAGGCTCGCTATCCTACACTAACACTGATGCAAGGCTCGCTATCCTACACTAACACTGATACTAGGCTCGCTATCCTACACTAACACTGATGCAAGGCTCGCTATCCTACACTAACACTGATACTAGGCTCGCTATCCTACACTAACACTGATGCAAGGCTCGCTATCCTACACTAACACTGAATGCAAGGCTCGCTATCCTACACTAACACTGATGCCAGGCTCGCTATCCTACACTAACACTGATGCAAGGCTCGCTATCCTACACTAACACTGATGCAAGGCTCGCTATCCTACACTAACACTGATACTAGGCTCGCTATCCTACACTAACACTGATGCAAGGCTCGCTATCCTACACTAACACTGATGCAAGGCTCGCTATCCTACACTAACACTGATGCTAGGCTCGCTATCCTACACTAACACTGATGCAAGGCTCGCTATCCTACACTAACACTGATGCTAGGCTTGCTATCCTACACTAACACTGATGCAAGGCTCGCTATCCTACACTAACACTGATGCAAGGCTCGCTATCCTACACTAACACTGATGCAATTCTCGCTATCCTACACTAACACTGATGCCAGGCTCGCTATCCTACACTAACACTGATGCCAGGCGCGCTATCCTACACTAACACTGATGCCAGGCTCGCTATCCTACACTAACACTGATGCCAGGCTCGCTATCCTACACTAACAGTGATGCAAGGCTCGCTATCCTACACTAACACTGATGCCAGGCTCGCTATCCTACACTAACAGTGATGCCAGGCTCGCTATCCTACACTAACAGTGATGCCAGGCTCGCTATCCTACACTAACACTGATGCCCAGGCTCGCTATCCTACACTAACACTGATGCCAGGCGCGCTATCCTACACTAACAGTGATGCCAGGCTCGCTATCCTACACTAACACTGATGCTAGGCTCGCTATCCTACACTAACAGTGATGCCAGGCTCGCTATCCTACACTAACACTGATGCCAGGCTCGCTATCCTACACTAACACTGATGCCAGGCTCGCTATCCTACACTAACACTGATGCCAGGCTCAGTGTTCTAACACATGTTCTCTGTTATCGTATTTAACAAGCCACAGGTTGTGTGGTGTCGTGTTTAGCAAGACATGCTACATGACTGGCTGGGATATAATTGGACGTGCAACTGGTTTCTGAGTAATTTCTAAAAAAAACATTAGCAGCTTCTACGTAAAAATTCTAAGACCTGACCAGTTAAAGATCTACATTATAAGTCATGAAGCTGGAAGAGTGAGCCTAAAAAAAACACTCAAATAGAATTGGAATTGAGTAAAATCATTAAATTACTCAGCCACTCTTCTCTCCCGGAAACGCTAACGGAAATATGTGCACTATTACCATATATTGGATCACCTGATAATGTCACACACATGAAAAAGCGAAGTATATTTATGGAAAATTCTGAGAAACCATTTATTTATTTTGCACCTAAACATAGCACCTTAATTTTAATAAAACTTGCTCTATATAAAATAACTAAAATTACCTATCTAACAATTTGCATAACTGCATTTCCCTGATTTCTATATCAGGGTAAATCTTTATGTGATCCCAAATACTTCTGAATACATCAATGCCCATGTCCATATAAGCCATGACATGGCATTCTCTATAAAATGAACCAATACATTGGGCTCAGAGTTATGAGTATGTGTGTACATGTCTAGGTGACATTTACATTTTATGGGAATGGATACACGGCGTTCACAGCTGATACAACAACATACTAACTAGGCTTCACCACAAAAAAGAAAAAAAAGCTTTATTTGCAAATTGCAAATGACACTGGTATTTGTTAACCATTTTGGTAATTTAGCGGTAAAAGATTCTAACCGTCAATACTTTTACCGATTAAGTGACTATGCAAATGATCTTTGGGGGAGACATGACAGGTTTGGGAGTAGTTGCAAAAAGGGGTTTGTTGAGACCGGGACCCAGTCACACATTCCTTTCCATTGGAATTTACCTCCTGAAAATCCTTTTTGTGTGAACGGAAACCTTTTGTATAGAAAACGCGAAACGTCCAGTCACCAGTTATATTCTTAATGTTCCCTGATCGTCACTCCCGCCCCCCGGTTTCAAACCACGCCTCCAAAATTTGCAAAGAAAATATTGCGGGAACAAAGTATTAAAAAAAAAAACAGAATGAAGTTTTTAACAGGGTTTAAATTTGAAAACCCTCATGCCTTACTACTACATTTTCAAACCCTTTGGGTTTTCGAGTAGCCACCACGCATCTCAAAAATTTTTACGATGATCGCCCTTTTTCAAGGGCATCCTGTAGATTACTACAGTAGTATTATGCTAAGGATCACCAAAACCATTATCAAAAGCTAGTTCCTTTGGGTTTTTTTTTTTCTATTTTTTTAGTAAACCCCTCCACAATATAAAAAAATACAACAGCACTTATGATGTATACAGTCATAATATGATGATAATTATACTTAGGGGAAAAGCGCAAAAACCCATGGGGTTTCCATTGGTGCCTGGGGAAATAAGGCATTAAGTTAATGATCCAAAAAAGGGTACTCCAATTTTTTGGGAAACAAAAGCCCCTTCCCAGCAAAAGGCACCTCCCAACCACCCCCCCTTGCGGGGACACCCCTTTTTTACTACCCCAAAAAAAAGCGCTGAAAAAAATAACAACCAATATAAAAACTTTAGAAACTACTAGAAAGCAGCCTGAAAGTAAAAAAACACAGAGGAAAAATATATAGGTAAAAAAAACTGTCTTTCATATTCCCGGGACAGCTTCTGAGTGGCCTTACACGGCTCAGTACCCGCACCCCCGGTGGTGGCTTTAATTAAAAGTCAAAAGGGCATAGTACTGGAAGGTTTTTCGTGGCTAGCCTCATATGCCCCACTTAACCCCCACTACAGAGGGCGTCACTCCACACCAGATGCACGAATTAACTTCCCTTTATAAAAATTTTGGGGGAAAAAAAAAAAAGGTTTTCCTTAAGTCGAATAAGCTTTTCAAAAATTTTTAAGATACGTCTTACGTTTTAAATTTTATTTTATTCGGGCTGGCCCGGAAGGCCGGGGGTAATGACCAAAAGCGTTACAGAGTAGGCACTGTGGAAAAATTTTCCCTTTTTCCTCTTGACAAAAAAAAACCATCGGGGTAACCTACACACTAGCCCTTTCTTGTCCCAAAAGCACATCTAACCAAACACACACGAAATAACTAGGTGATGCATACAACTAGGTGAGTAAAAAGTCCAAGAACAAAAATTTACGCAATATCATCACCCCAAAACCCCCAAACCCCCCCTCATTTACTTTTTTTTAACCCCTTGAACCTAAGCAATGATCAGAAAATTTGGGCACCAAGAAAAGATTCAGATTTAAAAAGGGAAAAGGAAAAATGAAACATTTATAAATCACAGACGGAAAAACAAGGAGGACGAATGGAAAAAACAAAGGGGAAAAACCCCTCCTCACTGAACTTAAGAACAAAAATCAAGGATGGTAAAGGATGCAAACTTTTTCCTGTAGGATACAAATTCTGGGAAAAGGGGACAAAGTAAAAGGGTGAGAAGATGCATTGGTAATCAAAAAAAAAACCCAAGAACTTTTATATAGAACATGAGAGGGAAACCAAAAAAAAAAACTCAATATAAAAGGGCCTCAAGACTGGAATAACCAAGGTGTTTATAAAGTGATAAATTTGTAAAATACCAATAAACGCAGAAAACAGGAAAAGGAATATACAAACGATAGTGGGCACGCCATGTCCCGAAGCAACGGGAAGACCCTGTGACCAATGCAACGCTACTGATTATGAAGATTTTAACCCGGGAATTAGAAAAAGGGGGGTATTTTTTATCCACACGGACTGGAAAAAACGGAGGGCTAAAATAATGGGGGTGGTGGGGGGTTTTTTAATTCCCCCCGGGAAAAAAACATGGGAAAAAAACAGAGGTGGAAAAAAGGGAAAAAACCAAATTCGTAAGACACTACACCCGGTCAAAGAAATTCTTTTTATGCAAAGAATGGAAAGGGGGAAATTTTTATTTAAAGTGAAACAAGAAGAGATGGGGTTTTGTAAGAGGAAGATCAGGGGACATAAAAAATTCAACCCAGCGGGAATCAAAGGCCGAATTATTAAGAGGTCTTCCCAAGAATACGCAGAACGAGCACGCAGCACTGCAGCTACCAGACATAATAGTATATATATATATATATATATATTATAATATATATATATATATATATATATATATATATATATAAATATATATAATAATATATATATATATATATAATATATAATATATATATATATATATATAATATATATATATATATATAAAATATATATATATATAATATATATATATATATATATATATATGCAATAAGATCACAGTAAACAGGTGATTTCAAAATATGCAAAACAACCACTCTGAAAGAATAGAGAAATTCAAGCTAGTTAACGAGTTCTTCAGATAAGAAACTTAATAAATCATCAACAGGGAAATTTCGTAAACAAGGAAGTAACATCAAAACTAACCATGTTAAAATCATTTAAGTCAGTCAAGGAGCTTAATTTATCAACCAAGTCTATGTTGTTTTTAACATTAAAGTTAGAAATTTTAACATTAAAGTTAGAAATATCAACAAGCCAAATGGCTTGTTGATATTTTGAGCCCTATTGTTGGCAAAATTTCTAACTTTAATGTTAAAAACAACATAGACTTGGTTGATAAATTAAGCTCCTTGACTGACTTAAATGATTTTAACATGGTTAGTTTTGATGTTACTTCCTTGTTTACGAAAGTTCCTGTTGATGATTTATTAAGTTTCTTATCTGAAGAACTCGTTAACTATGATTTACATTGCCTGTTCCTACTATCATTAAACTTATTAAACTTGCATTGTTGATGCAAATTTTGTATTTAATGATAAGTTTTACACTCAGAAGTTTGGTATGGCAATGGGAAATCCTCTTTCACCTGTTCTTAGTAACCTATACATGGAATTTTTTGAAACAAGGTTGCTTAACACAATCCTCCCTAATAGAGCTAAATGGTTCAGATATGTTGATGATATGTTGAGGATTGTTTTTTAAAACAGTTTGTGACAGAGCCAACTAGGGGAAATAACCTCCTTGACTTGGTTCTTGCCAGTAGGGAAACACTAATTAATAATCTTGAGGTTAATGATGAGCTTGGGGAAAGTGATCACAAATCACTCAGTTTTAATATATCATGGAATTCCCCTAATAATGGCAATCAAGTCTCCGTCCCTGACTTTCGCTTGGCTGATTTCATAGGACTGAAAAATTACTTAGGTGGGCTGAACTGGAATGACCTGACTAAGGGTCAGGTAGGTGGTGATGGTTGCCGATATGATGCTTTCCAGGGCATAGTTCTAGCTGCTCAGTCAAATTATGTTCCAAATAGGGAAATCAGATCAAACAAAAATGATCCTAAATGGATGAACAATAGATTAAAATATCTGATTGGTCAAAAGAGAGGCATATATAGGCAAATCAAAAGAGGAGAGGGCAATTGAGAAATCGATATATTCAGTTAAAGAGAGAAATAAAAAAGGGAATTAGAAAAGCAAAAAGAGATTATGAGGTTATAGTTGCAAGAGAATCGAAGACTAACCCAAAAGGATTCTTTCAGGTATACAGAAGTAAGATCAGGGACAAGATAGGCCCACTCAAAAGTTCCTCGGGTCAGCTCACTGACAGTGATAAGGAAATGTGTAGAATTTTTAACACATACTTCCTCTCAGTTTTTACACAGGAGGATACCACGATATTCCAGTAATGATAAATTATGTAGAACAGGACGATAATAAACTGTGCACTATTAGGGTCACAAGTGACATGGTCCTTAGGCAAATAGATAAATTAAAACCTAACAAATCCCCAGGCCCTGATGAACTGTATGCAAGGGTTCTAAAGGAATGTAAAGAGGAGCTTAGCACACCTTTGGCTAATCTTTTCAACATATCACTACAAACTGGCATGGTGCCAGATAAGTGGAAAATGGCAAATGTGATACCTATTTTCAAAACAGGTGACAGTCCTTAGCTTCGAACTATAGACCAATAAGCCTAACCTCCATAGTGGGAAAATTTATGGAATCAATAATTGCCGAGGCAGTTCGTAGCCACCTTGAAAAGCATAAATTAATCAACGAATCTCAGCATGGTTTTACAAAGGGGTTTTTCCCTGCCTTACAAATTTATTAACTTTTTTCACTAAGGTATTTGAGGAGGTAGATCATGGTAATGAATATGATATTGTGTATATGGACTTCAGTAAGGCTTTGACAGGGTCCCACATCAGAGACTATTGAGAAAATTAAAGCACATGGAATAGGAGGAGAAATTTTTTCCTGGAATAGAGGCATGGTTGACAAATAGGCAGCAGAGAGTTTGCATAAATGGGGGGAAATCAAAGTGGGGAATGTCACAGCGGTGTTCCACAGGGGGCAGTGTTGGGCCCCCTGCTGTTTCACAATCTACATAAACACATAGATGAGGGCATAAAGAGCGACATCGGGAAGTTTGCCGATGACACCAAAATAGGCCGTCGAATTCATTCTGACGAGGACATTCGAGCACTCCAGGAAGATTTGAATAGACTGATGCAGTGGTCGGAGAAGTGGCAGATGCAGTTTAATATAGACAAATGCAAATTTTCTAAATGTTGGAAGGACAAATAACCATGCCACATATAAAACTAAATAATGTAGATCTTAATATTACGGATTGCGAAAAAGATTTAGGAGTTCTGGTTAGCAGTAATCTGAAACCAAGACAACAGTGCATAAGTGTTCGCAATAAAGCTAATAGAATCCTTGCTTCATATCAAGAAGCATAAATAATAGGAGTCCTCAGGTTGTTCTTCAACTCTATACATCCTTGGTTAGGCCTCATTTAGATTATGCTGCACAGTTTTGGTCACCGTATTACAGAATGGATATAAAATTCACTGGAAAATGTACAAAGGAGGATGACAAAGTTGATCCCATGTATCAGAAAACCTTCCCTATTGAGGATAGACTAAGGGCCCTGAATCTGCACTCTCTAGAAAGACGTAGAATTAGGGGGGATATGATTGAGGTGTATAAATGGAAGACAGAATAAATAAAGGGGATGTAAATAGTGTGCTGAAAATATCTAGCCTAGACAGGACTCGCAGCAATGGTTTTTAAGTTGGAAAAATTCAGATTCAGGAAGGATATAGGAAAGTACTGGTTTGGTAATAGAGTTGTGGATGAGTGGAACAAACTCCCAAGTACCGTTATAGAGGCCAGAACGTTGTGTAGCTTTAAAAATAGGTTGGATAAATACATGAGTGGATGTGGGTGGGTGTGAGTTAGACCTGATAGCTTGTGCTACCAGGTCGGTTGCCGTGTTCCTCCCTTAAGTCAATGTGACCTGACCTGACTAGGTTGGGTGCATTGGCCTTAAGCCGGTAGGAGACTTGGACCTGCCTCGCATGGGCCAGTAGGCCTTCTGCAGTGTTCCTTCGTTCTTATGTATGTTCTTATATTTTGTGTCTTATGCCCAAAAATGTAGATATACACCATTTTCTTGGAAAATTAAATAGCTTAGCCCATTCTATAAACTTTACTGTTGAGTTTGAAGAAAATAACTCATTGCCTTTTCTAGATGTTTTAATTATTAAGGGTAATAATGAATTCAAATTTAAAATTTACAGAAAACCTACAAATAACTGTTCCTATGTCCACTATTATTCCTCGCATCAAGATAGAGTCAAACTGTCTGTTTTCTCATCAATGTTTTTGAGAGCTTTACGAATTTGTAAATCCTGAGTTCATAGATGAGGAAATATCCAAAATTTATGAAATAGTAATGATTTAAAATACCCAAGAAATGTAATGATAAATCTTTAAAGTTGCTGGGAACCTTTTTATAATCCAAAAAAGGGAAACCGCCTTTTTCAACTAAAAAAAAGTTTTCTCCCTTACCATAAAACTTGGTTGATATGCCTTCTGGATGGAAATAAATGGATAAAACCCCGACACAATGCAATAAAACAAAATGAATAATGTATCCTTTATTGACTACGTTTCGCCCACACGTGGGTTTTTTTTTCAAGTCAAAAAAACAAAAACTCCCTGGGGGGGAAAAAACCGAGTATTTATAGCCCCGGCTGGGGTCAGGTAAAAGAATCGCATCTGATGATGTACCGATGGGTTGTGAGTCAAAAACTTGGGGAGCTTGGAAAGGAGACTGGACAAGTTTTGAGCAACCTTCTACAGTGTTTTTTATGTGGGATAGGATGAAAAAGTTTTCTTGGCAAGTGGTTTAGCTATGTTATAAAAACCACATTCTGGGTTGAAGTTGTCGGGTTAAAATAAGTGATGATTCCAGGGTTTTTCGTATGGGGTGTTGTCTTCTGTGCGATAATCTTGAGTTTCTGGAGTTTTATCAAGTGGGTTTTGTGAATTACGGTGTTTGTACCCGGGATTCCCTTTTGTCGCAACCTGCTTTCGTATTTGGGTTTTTGAATACGTGTTTGGAGGTCCCCTTTAGTTTCGCCCACGATAACTTGTTTTCAGTCATTACAAGGGGTTATGTATAGGGGGTCGGTGGCCTGGGGTTAACGCCCCCCGCTTCAACGGTTAGGGGCCCGGTTCATTCCCAGCCAGAGTAAAAAACATGGACGTGTTTCTTTCCACCTGTTGTCATGTTCCCCACAGTAAAAGGGGATTTTGGGTGTTAGTCGACTGTTGGGGTCGCATCCGGGGACACTGACCAAGAGGCCTGGCAAGCCCGGGGCCCGCGGGGGCTTTTGCCCCCCGGAAACTCTTCCGGTAATACCCCTCAGGGGAGGGGGTTTGTCCTCCTACTTGGTGAGCCCTTTTAGGTCGTGGTTTTTGGAGGTAATACTTGGAATGATGTTTTGGAAAAGATTTGGAAACATGTTTGGCAATGGAGTTGGGGGGAAAGGGACTTATGATTTTCTGGAAATGTCTTCTCTGGGGGGTTTTGAAGTTTTTTGGCTCCCGTCTGCAGTCTCTGATGAAGTGCGGGGATAGTGGAGTTTTGGAAAATCCCTGTTCAATTATAGTCTTTCCTTCCTAAAGGAACCGTTGCGAGATTCTGAGTGCACCAGGAAGAACCCTATATTACACCATTTGGTTTTGGTGTCGGGGAAAAAAAGAATGGAAAGATCGTTTGGTTGGGGGGTTTTTCGTAGACTTTAAAACGAATTCGGGTCACTTTTCAAGTGAACTGGAAAGGGATGTTGGACCTTTCTTAAGGTAAACGTTGAAGGCTGATGGGAGTTTGTCTTGGAGAGTTGAAGTTGAAAGCGTTTGGGAGTTATGAGGGTTCGCAACTAAGGACCCCAGGGAAAAAGACAAAAAAATATGGTTAAAAGGTTTTCGGCTTCTAATGTTCCAAAAGGGCCTAGGACTGCCGATGGAAAACCCTTTTGGTAGAAAAAAAAAGTTTTGCCCTTTCCCCCCAAAGGGGGGCTTCATAATGCGAACCACTTCCAAAAATCTCCGCTTTCCCCCATAAAACACTTGAAGGCCCCGCCCCCCGCCCCCCCAACTCCCCCAATTTTTGCCCCCCTCCCCAACTGGGCATCATCGGCGCACCCCCCTAGGGCAAAAATGGGTTCCCCCCCAGTAGTTCTTTTTGTGACTTAAAAAGCCCACGTGGGGCGAAACGTAGTCAATAAAGGATCACATTATACGCTTTTGTTTTAAAATGCCATTGTGTCGGTATTTTATACCATTTATTTCCATGTGTCAACACTGCAGTAGAAAGGGACCTTTCAACGAGAATACCGGCCTTCTCCTAAAAGCTTACTCCTTCGCAACAGACCCCAATTTTCTTTGGACTGCATCCAAAAAATGGCTTTCCCAAAAATTACTCCTCCTCAAATTGAAACATCAAAACCTTTCCCGTACACTCGGCCCTACCTTGAAGAGTGTGCAGATACTTAAACAATGCACAAAAGAAGCTTTTCCCCAAGCCGAACATTTGCCAACACCCGGGGAAACATAAACAGACCACCGCCGAAATCTTTTGCCAGAGTTACCACAGCGAATTTTCAACAGAAGATCAATTTAAGGGAAAACTACAAACACCTCAAAAGTAATTGAAAAAGTTTAGGAAGCCCTGAAATTATTAAAAATCTTTCACTCGTCCACTGAAACCACAGAAAAAAGCCCTCACTTAGGCCCCAAAATTTTCGAAACAGGAATTAGAAACCAAAACAAACCTCAATTTCATCGCCAAAAACTACAGCCAATGACTCCGACTTCCAAAAAGGCACTTAAAGGCATCACTCAACACCATCTAAACAGCAGCCCCCCCAGTCAAACCCCGCGTTACATCATGCACTAAAAGGTTTAGCAGAAACACGACCATCAGGGTCCCACCGTTTAAAAAGGAGGTGGTGTTTTTTACAGAACAGGGACGTTACAGGAAAAAAAAGTAAATCTACTTAATGACCCCAATACCTACAAACCCTCAAACTAACCAATGGAAAACCCTTTACTAAAACTTTTTCTTCAAAGGACTCGCCGCATTCTAGGAGCTCAGAAAAAGGGAAGAAACTTCTGCACCATCCCAGCAACCCCAAAACTGCCAGAATGTACGGCCCCCCAAAGACCCCAAAAGCCGGGACCCCCTTTAGGCCCATATCCTGGGGAATGGGAAATTGCTCCCCACAAGCTCTCAGAATTTCGCCAAACACCTCTCAAAACTCTTGGGCACTATCATCCACAACTAAAAACACTCGGGTGATCTTCCAATCGCATTCGCAACTCAACATCAGGAAAAAAGAAACTTTCCAGCCTTGACGTGACTTCCTATTCACTAAAGTCCCTATAAACAACCCATCGATCTTTGCGCAGAAAATTGACGATTCATTTTGATTTTCCCCTTTTTCCCCCAGCGACTTCATCGCCCCGGGTTTTGAATATGTGTTGGCTTTACTGTTTCTCTTTTGAAAATCACCTTTTTTCACAGACTTTTGGACTACCCAGGGGGTTCGCCATCAGTGCGCCTAGAAAACCATACGGAACATCTAGAAGCCGAACGTTTCTCCACCTTATTCCTTCGTCTGTCACCGGCCGTTATGTTGACGACATTCTCCTCATAAACCCCAAAAAGCTTCAACGTTCAACCTTTCCCAAAAAAAAGCTCAACCGGTCGAGCCTTCAATCCAGTTCCACTTGGGAAAAAAGGTCGACAACACTCTTCCTTTCCTGTTTTCTACTCTGCAAAGCTGACCAGAAATTTGTTTTTTAAAATCTACGAAAAACCCCCAACCAAAACGATCTCTCCATTCTACTCTCACCACGACACCAAAACCAAAAAGTGGGTAATTATGGCTTCTTCCTGCGTGCACTCAGAAAATTTCAGCAACAGTTCCCTTTAGGAAAAATGCACATAAATTTTAACAGGTATTTTCCAAACTCCCTACCTCGTCACTTCATCAAGACTCAGACGGCAGCACTAAACTCTTTAACACACCCAGAGAAGACACTGCCCAGAAAGATACTGTCCTTCCCACCAAATCCATTTCCAAACAGTTTCCAAACTTTGCCAAAACATCATTCCAAGTATCTACCCCACAACCCCGACCATCAAGGACATCACCAGTAAGGGAGGGCAAGGGGCCCCCACCTCGCAGGGGTATCATAACCCTGTATGACTGCAACAAGTTTATGGGCGAAAACAAGGGACCTCCAAACACGGATTTCAGCACCAATACGCAACAGGTCGACGAACAAAGGGTCCTGCGTCAACACCCAAAATTTACACAACCACTTTTATAAACACGAAACTCAAGACTTTTCGCCACAGAAGACAACACTCTACCGAAGAACCCGGAATCATACTTATTTTTATCCGACAACTTCAACCAGAATAGGGCTTCTATAACAAGCTGAACCACTTGCCAAGAAATTCTTCATCGCTATCCCACAAAGAACACTGTAGAAGGTTGCTCACAAACTTGTCCAGTCCCTTTCCAACTACCCAAGTTTTTTTAGACCCTACAACCCAACTCGGACATCATCAGATTGGGGAGCATTCTTCCCCCTGACCTCACCGGACTTAAATACTCGCGTTCCTTCCCCCCCCCCAGGAGTTCTGTTTGTGACTTGAAAAAGCCCCCCTGTGGGGGCGAAAGTTTCAATAAAGGGAAAAATATACTGCTTTGTGGTTTATATTATATGCCTTCTCTTCTTTAAACTTTTTTAAAATTAAAAGTTGTATTCAAAAAATTTGATACAGTAAAAAAATTTTGATTAAAAAATTCCCCCCAAAATGCTGAGGATGTGTCTATAAACCTTGTAAAATTTGCGATAAAGTTTATTCGGGCAAACTGGTAAAAATCTCGAACAAGATTAAAACAACATAAATATAGCATTAGAACTGGACAAGATTCCAAAGTTTATTTTATTTTTTATGTAAGAGATTTTAAACCCTCCCCAATTTATTTTTTAAAAAGTTGAGAAAGTATAAACAACAAATCCATGGTCACAGGAAAAAAATTGAATCTTTATAAAAAACCCTTTTTTACAATAATATGATATTTCCTTTTGGTTTTATAAATTGATCCATTTATAATTTAAATAATTTGGGTAGAATTAAAAACCGGGCAAATAAAAGCTTGGGGTGAGTTTTTGCAAAGGACCCATCCAAGTTGGCTCGCCGCGCGCACGTGTTTAACCGTTTTTGGGTCTGATAGTGAGTGCGGCCGACCCCTTAATAGCTTCCTTGGATGCTTCACTTTCATATTCCTTGATAATGTGAGTATACGAAAGGCCCTTGGAATTTCTCTATTCTTTTTTGAGTGGTTTTTTGCATATATAATATATATAAAATTAATTTTATAAATATATAATAATTTTATATATAAAAAAATATATTATATATATTATATATTTTATATATATAAAAGGGGAAGCCAGAGAAAAAAACTATGAGGAAAGACTAAAATATAAATAAAAACCCCACAAGTGAAGAAAAAAAAGGCAATGACCCGGGGAAATTTAGGCAGGCAAAGGGATTTTCCCTTTTTTTTTTTTTTTTTTGGGAAACAAGACAAACCCCCAAAAATGAAAAGTCAGAAACAACACCCTGGCTGGAACATTTCAGCTAGACAGACAATGGGCCACAAAGGACCGAAACGACATCATAGGTTCATTCCCAATTTTTCAGGTTTTTTGGGGAAGAAAAGCCCTTTGGGACCCCTTTGAAAGGACACCTTGAAGTCTAACAGAAAAGACCTCTTTTAAGGGGTCCCCCTTGAAATACCCTCTTGAAGTTTACTTTAGGAATCCCCTGGGGAGACGAGGTGCGAATAAAATTTCCCTTTTTTATTTTTTGTTTCAAAGAAAAATAACAAACCCCAAAAGCCAGCAAAATAAAAACATTAGTTAAAGGTTGTTTTTTTAGACAAAGCCTGTCGGCGCACTGGGGTCTTTTTGGTTACATGTCCAAACCCTCAACAATAATAATCCCCCCCGAGATTAAACTAAGCGTAAATATACTGAAAAATACACCCCAAATGTTACAAGTTCTCTCAGTGCATACACAGAAGGGGGATAACCATACAATTTAAACAAAAAAAAAAAATTCTTGCGTCACTTAAAAAAAAAACGTTCATTGTCGACACAATTTTTGGAAGAAATTGGAAGAGTTAAAGAATGGAACAACGAATAGGGAAACTGGACACCCACATGCCTTGTACCTTCTCCAAATGTTTTAGTCTGCCCCGGTGACATATTTCCTAAGATGTCACCTTCATAGAAACCCTATACGCCGAATAGACAGTATCCTGAGGCAGTTTTTACGAAAGTACTTAAAAATTACTCAGAAACGGGGATTTGGAACCAAGCTACACTTCCCTCAGACTAGGAAGCACTGGTCCGCAAGTCATCAAGATTGCGCTACCT
>NW_026505094.1:0-19379 GCF_026875155.1 Cherax quadricarinatus
TGATGGAGATTTCCCTATGGTAAAGATGCCAATTTTCTCAGTCCCTTTTGCAAGGGTTGCAGTAGATATAGTTGGTCCTATCACACCTCGCTCATCAGGAGGTCATAAATATATTTTAACTATGATTGACTACGCGTCCAGCTTCCCAGAGGCGGTACCCTTAAAATCCATTACGTCCATAGAAGTCGCAGAAGCCTTATTTTCTATTTTTTTCACGTGTAGGTATAACCTCGTGAAATTCTGTCGGATAAAGGGGCTCAATTCACTTCAGAATTAATGGAACACGTTTATCAACTTGTGGGTGTTAAACCTCTTTTCACTACACCTTACCATCCGATGTGTAACGGAAGAGTGGAGCGACAACATGCCATCCTAAAGTCAATACTAAAAAAACTATGTATTCTTAAACCAACGGATTGGCATAGATTTTTACCATGTGCTCTTTTCGCAATGCGCGAGATTCCAAGTGATTCCCTTGGTTATTCCCCTTTTGAATTGCTTTATGGGAGACAAGCTCGTGGTCCACTATCTATTTTGAATGAACTTTGGGTCCAAAGATATCAAACCTGAGGTTCAAAACAGCTATCAGTTTCTTTTAGATCTAAGGGAAAGGTTGGAAGAAACCGCCGATTTGGTCAGTAAAAACCTAGAGATGTCTATGGAAACATACAAGACCTATTTTGACCATAAAAGCTCCAAGCGTACGTTTAATGTTGGTGATGAAGTTTTAGTTCTCCTACCTGACAAATCCAACAAATTGCTAATTACATGGCGCGGACCGTATAAAGTAGTGAAGGTCTGCAATAAGGTAGATTATATCTTGGATGTAAAGGGTAGAGAAAGAATGTATCACGTCAATATTTATGAAACGGTACCATCGAAGAGAAGTTAATCTTTGCGTAAATTCCTTTGACGAAGATACTTCTTCTTTCGGCTTGGATACAAGTGGTGATTCGTACGAATGTAGAGTTTGTATTATAGATGACGAGTCTTTTACAGAATCGAAGGAGCTACTGGACATCTTAACGCATGATCCCTCACCAAAGAAGTCAAATGTCAACATTAACAACGACTTGTCGAATAGGCAAAAGTCTCAAGTAAGTGCCTTAGTAAAAAACATTTTCTGACGTATTCACAGAGGTACCAGGACTTACCACCACTATTGTACACAAGATTGAATTGTCGGATCATGAACCAGTAAGGCGGAAAATCTACCCTGTTCCCGTTCACTTACGGAAAACTTTTGATAATGAGGTTGACAAACTATTTAACTTAAATATCATAGAACCTTCGAAATCAGCTTTCTGTTCACCAGTTGTTATGGTTAAGAAACCCGATAATTCTTACCGACTTGGGCCCAAGATTTTCGTTATTTGAATACTATAACTAAATGGGATGCAGAAACCCATGCCAGTAATTGATCATGACTTGTATAAATTCCATGACTGCAAATTCTTCTCGATTACCATCTCACAAGCATACATGCAAGTGCCCATTAACACCCAGACTCGAACATACACTCATTTCCCTAACTCATAGAGTCTAATGCATACCGCACAATCCTTTCGGCTTGGTTACCGCATGTGCCACGTATATTAGCTTATGAGATTAGTTCTTTTCTGATCTAAAGAATGTAGTCAGTGTATTTTGATAATGAATTATATCATAGACAAAAGTCTGGGAAGACCATCTAAATACACTATATCGCTTGTTTTTGAAAAACCTAAGAACTCATGACTTACAGTTAACCACCAAAAGTGCTTTCTTGGCTATCATAAGGTACAATACCTTGGGTCTCATTATCTCAGATAACAACTTTTTCCACCACTTCCTAATAAGATCCAAAGCTTTTTAGAAAACGTTCCCTGCTAACCAAAAAAGTTATTAAGAAGTTTCCCTTGTCTGTAAACTTCTATAGAAATTTCGTACCAAATATCTAATTAGCTTAACTTCATTCTTACAGACTATTGAAAAAGTGGTGTCAAGGAACCTCTTAGTTGTTTCTGAGGAAGCCAACCAAAGCTTTGAAGAAAATTAAGATTATATTTCAACCCCCTGTCCTAAAATTACCAGATAATAATAATAAATTTTGTCCTCCGCACAGATGCCCACCCATTCTGGACTCGGGGGCTGTTACTAAACTTCAATATTATGAGGAGGACACCTTTTTTCCCAGTATCCTTTTCGCCAGTAAAGAACTTCAGGCCCAGAGAAAAAGATATTCCACTGTGGAGAAAGAATGTATGCTTTAGTATGGGGTATAAGTAGATTTAAAACTACCTATACGTAAAACCCTTTGTGCTTTGAAAACAGATCACCAAGCCACTGATGTAACTTGGAAAACATTAAAGGTCAAATAGCAGACTCTTGAGATTGGCTCTGGTATTCAGCCCTATAAGTTTAAAGTCGTTTATATTTCAGGCTCTGAAACCCACTTTTCAGATGGCTGAGCCGAGGGTTGTATTAGTGCTTATCCCTCTGTTCGTTGACATTATTGAACCCGTTCCATAAGTTTTGGAAGGGGGTATTGTGAGGGAAAAGTAGGTTAAGTGGGGTAAGGTTGTTCGGGCAACCAGGAACCATTAGCCGATTACGTTTGCGCGCGCACACACCCCCCCCCACTCGCGGCTGGGGCAAAACAAGTTCCTGGTGTCCGATTTTTTAAAGTTTCTACTCCTGGTAATATTTACCTTACCTGTGTGGATTGAAGTTTTGAGAGTCACTTCACCTCCACTCTTCACCCTAATCCAGGTAGGGTGATATACCAGGAGTATTACTGTTTGTTCTTTTCTAGTGTTCGCTGGTTACCAGTAATGATTTTGGCATTTAACATTCTTTTTTCTTTCCTTTAATGTTATATTATCAATGACTATGGGGTAACCAGTTTATTTTCTCTTATTGTCAGCTCTGTTCCTGGCGTGGTCCCTTCCAGGATAGACGCCAGATATAGGGGCAAGACGAGTGTGTTAATAAGACTTTATTAACATATTCTACAACTAACCGCCCTTATCCTATACTACATGTGCTCCATCCAAGTGGTAGGAGATTCAGAACATCGGATTACAATCTGCCCAGGATAAACCTACATAAATAACCTCATAGAACTATCCAGGCCATACCTACTCCTACCCAACTACAAGAACTGAAGGGGGCCATTTTTTTTTTATATTTATATTAAATTTTAATTAAAATTACCCAAAAATCATTTGTTCCTTGTTTTTCCTAATCATTTCTTTATTTATTTATTTTTCCATTAGTTTTCTTTTGTTCAGGTTGGAATGGCATTTTTCCACTGACAGCGTTTGCAATTTTTGGGAACAGCTCTGTGGCCCGACAGAAGGACTGAGAAGAAGTGGTAGGATGGTGGGATAGTGAGGCTAAGTTAAGAAGACGTCAATTTTATGTGAGAGGGCAAAAGCATTAATCAATTGCGGTATGGTTTGTCCACAAATTTTTTAGAATCTAATATCGGGATTGTTACGAGGGGGGCAGTGGCCCGGGTTTACCAGGTGGAGGATATACACAAGTTGAAGGACAGGAAAAGTGAATTGCCAAGAAGAAACGTTTCTGCAGCTGTACGGGTAAACAGGCGGTGTTGGACGAAGTGCTCTGGGGCGACAAGCCATCAGCTTGTGTGCTGCGAGGGACAGAAAGGTACGACAGCAAACGCTACAATACCGGGTTTTTCAAGTCATATCTTCTGTGGGGGGTTTTAGAGAGGGTCAGGTATTAAGGGACACCAAGGGGATAGTGCATATGCCCGATAGATGGTTTGAGGAATAACGGGAAAGTAGAGGGGTGGAGGCAGTTTCTTGGGAAGGTATGTGAGTATGTGCCGTGCAAACTGGAGGATGATCGGGAGTGCACTGGTGGGGTCATTGAAGGAGGTGGAAATATGGATAGCCCTTAAGGACATGAGGAAAGGTAAGGCAACCGCGGGATCGATGGTTTACCAAGAGCGATTTTATGTACCAGCCACGGGTCTGCTTAGTGGTTTTCCTATAAGAGTTAATGAATGCCATGAAAGACGGGAGGTAAGAATGGGAGTAATCTCAGCAACGGCGGTGGTGGGTGGTTGGTCCCAAAGGGTAAACAGGCAGAGTACACTTCGGGATTACCGAGCCATTTCGTTCTTTGTGCTGATTATAAATAATTTGCGAAAATTCTTGGGAATCGCTTAAATGTGTTGTGGGGATGGTCGTGTTGAGTCTCAGTTAGGGTTACCTGGTAGGTCAATGGTGGAGGGCCCACGGGATCATAAAGGGGTTCCTGGAGGACATGGAAAGGTAGAGGGGCGTTGGTGGGCATTGATTGCAAGGGCTTATGATAGGGTGGAAAGAAAGGCTTTTAAAGGGATATTCACCTACGACAGGTTTTTGGCGAAGAAATAGTGGGGTGGGTGGAAACGTTGTAACGCAACGCGAAGGTAAGGGTACAAATCAATGGGTGTGTGGGGGGGAGTCAACATGGAGCGAGAGGTCTTCGGCAGGGATGTCCTTTATCACAAATATTGTTTGCCATGTGTTCAGGATCCCTTTTATAGGATGGTGAGGTTCGTTCTAAGTATGGGGGGGAGGATGGTGATCTGAAGCCGTGCCCTGGTTTGGTGGGCTATGTTGATGAAACCACGATTATGGTAAGTGAGGAGACACGTTATGACTTTTGGGAAGTAGTACACACTTTTGGGAAGCTACTGGATGAAGGTAAATTTGGAAAAGTCAATGATCATGGGGCAGGGATAGTGGTCAGAAGAGATTAGATGGGGATGTGAGGTTGTGCACGGAGGACCGGGAGTCCTGAAAATCTGCAGTGTCAGTATAGGCTGACCTGAGTGCTGCAAGGGTTAGCAATTGAATAGGATGGTGAGAACAGGTGGGCAGCAACGGTTGGGAATGCTGCGACCTCACGCCTTTAACCCTAGGCAACGTGCAATTGTCATCAATGTATTACTATATAGTGAAAGTCTGGTTTGTTTCGGCTTGATGCCGTTAACAGGAACGCGAACACGAGTAATCTTATAGTGGTTGAATTTTGTGGGGTTCAGGGTGCAAACTGGTTGCGAAGGGAGTTGAGTGACTTTGCCGGTATGTAGGGGAGGGTTGGGTTTGTTGGACTTGAGAAAGCGCGTGAAATTCGTTTATTAAGAGGGAAGTGATGAGTGCAGGTGGATGAGGGATGGTCAGCTAATAATGCACAAGCTCACATGAGGAAAATGGTATGGAGGCGGAAATGAAGGAATGTGAAACGAGTGTTACGTGCCTTAATGTTAGCCAGGGAACCAGGAACAAGTAAATGTGGGAACATTGTGGTAAATCGTTTAGGTGGATATGTATTTGCAACCAGTTGAAGGTATCTACCTCCATGTATGCCATGGGATGTAATATGGCTAAGATTTAGTAAATTAAGTGTACGACCTAGGCGCGTGAGGTTATTACTGTTTCCTGCATGGGATTTTGCCACGGGAGAGCGATGCCTCCCGAGATAGGAGTTTTATTGATGTAGGGGGGTGTGGCAATGCAGAGGGAAGATACCTGCATATCATGTCGTACTATTTATGGAAGGTTTGAGTGCTCAGGTATGGATGAGTAAAGGTAGTGGGTGCGGGTGGGGGTCAAGGTGTGTCGGTATTGCGAGCGTTGAGTCTGATATGAAGTTGTGAGGAATGAGAGTGTGGTAAGAGGTTTAGCATATTGTTTTTTTCATCGTGGACTACATAATGTTTTAATGTGTGTATGAGGGGGAAGGTGGGTGGGGATGTATGAAAGGACTTTGGTCGCGACGTTTTATCGAACTTTGTGTCGCAATAAGACATTTTTGGGAACAGGTGATAATTAATTTTTCTGAGGGTTAAAGAGACTGACAAGTAGGAATTTATTGGCGTTATAAGGGACTTTAACTGCCGGGGTGAGTGGTTGGTAAAAGGGGGGGGGTTTCAGGGATTTCAACGGCTCACCTCCTTTGAGTATGCAGTGATGGTGTTGGGTGTGATTGGAGGTACTAGTGTGTGACCAAGAGAGGTTGTGCAAGATAAGTTTTGTCTTAGTTCCCCTTGATTGGGGAAGGTGTAAGGATCAGATTAAATGTATACATGTATTAATGTATAACCTATAAATTACATAACATTATATTTCTTTGGTAAGTATTTATGTTCCCCACTTGCACTGGAATTGCAATTGAATTTGAATTTTCTTGAGAGGGTTTCCTTTCCACTATTTTCCTTGAAGCACTGAGTAATATTTTGCCTTTTAATGTAACGTGTCCAGCATCAGTTTGACGTATTACCTATTATTGTTATTCTTATTAGGTAATTAAACTTTGGGAGTTCTGACCCGTTCATGGTTGTAAATAATTTTTCCACAAGTGACATGATTATAATAAGCCTAAATTGAGGATAATTAATGTCATGATTATTCAGGTTGTGATGGGGTTAGTTTTCAATAGTGTGTGTGTGAGTGGGGGGGAAATGATGGGTCACCAGAGTTGTGTGTGAGTGGGGGGGGGATGAGGGTCACCCTGTGTTGTGTGAGTGGGGGAGGGATGATGGGTCCACCTGTGTTGTTTGAGAGGGGGGAGGGAAGATGGGTCACCTGTGTAGTGTGAGTGGGGGGAGGGAAGATGGTCACCTGTGTTGTGTGAGTGGGGGCGTTGGATATGGTTCACCAGTGTGTGTGATGGGGGGATGGATGATGGGTCACCTGTGTGTGTGAGAGGGTGGAGGGAGGATGGGTCACCTGTGTTGCAGCACAGGTTTATTAATAAGGCATATTGTAGATCTGGTGTAATTTGTTTGTATTGTATTACGGGTGCTTGTCCATTAAGTTTGGTGCAATATTTTGTTTGAGGTTGTAATTTTAGGAGTTTTTATTTATAGCCATTTTGTGGCCTTTGTTATTATAACTTTATTCCTTCTTAAATTGTGATATGTTTTAAAAACTCAGTAGGAGCTACATAGTTACCGTCAGCGTGCCTTGTTGTGCTCCCGGCATTCTGGTGTTTTCACGGTCCGCTCTTACGTGCTAGAACTTAATTGTGTCAACAATCCTATACGATTCATCCCTCTACCGCCTGGAACCAATCTTGGGCGGAAAACATTATATACGAGTCAAAAAAGGAGAAATAATGTGCATTACCTAGCAGAAGTTTACTGCCAGATGGAATCAAAGGCCTTTATTCCCGTGTGAAAAAAATAATAATATGAACGTTGTGTCAGAGGAAAGAAAGTCTCCCTGAAAGCTCATTGAGTATACATATGTATGAGAGTAAACTACAGTGCTCCACTAGTATATTGATAGATAAAGGCTAAAGTGTCAATTGAAAACACGTGAATTGTAAATGAAGAAACCTATAGAGGCAGGTGCCAAATCGCCAGAAACTTACCACAGGTCAGCTGTTTTTAATAATCTTCCTGCCTGCTAGTGTAACCTCACATAAAATCTAGTGATACCAGTGAAAGCAGGAATACAGTGTTTGTAGTAGCAACTAACCAGTATTATAATGGTACTTATGTAGTTGAGTGACTTCATAAGTTTCTTTTTCCTTGAAATAACCAGACGTATACTGTGAATTTCATATAACCTGTAGTTAACCAGCGGTCGCAATATACACAACGAGAAGCAATTATTACTACAAGAAAAAGCGTCCTTCCTCCAAAATTTGCACCAGTCAACTATATGGATAATATAGCATTTATTTGTGGTGAGAACGGAAAAACAAAAATAGAAAAGCCAGATACAGCGATTGATAAACAAAGAGGTCGACAGTACGTCATTGTAGGAGCTGCCAGATAATCACGCGGCTCTTCAACACAGCAAGTTATATACTTTTGTATCAGGCAAATCACATATTACTTACTTCGGGTAGATAAATTCCATAGATCCTTCATGTGTTAGCTCAAATCACCGACCTAGTATGTTTTAATAAGTGACCCACTGTACAGAACAGACGACTGGTCCCAACCCTTGACTGGTCCGAACCCTTGACTTGGACCGAACCCGGACTGGTTTCAACAGTTACGTTGGACAATAAAGCAGACTGAGTAAACGGATGGTTTGTAGGGCCCCTTATAAACACAAACATTAAAAATCAGGAACGTGACGTAAGCTGTCCAATATACAAAAAGAGTTAGAAACAGAAATACAAATAAGCTAGAGCTTCATTTAAGGTTTAATTAATATAATATTAAAGAGGGTAGCTAGTAGAACTTGCAGTAACTCAACACCATTCAATCATTAAGAAGCTGTGTGTAATTCTGTGGTCAGTCAAACAAACGGGCTCCCCATGGATTAAATTTGTCATTTTTTTGTGGAAATTGGTGTCACGCCCCTTGTGCAGATATCCAAGAACTATCTACAATCAGTATTAAAACAGAGAAGTGTTTTTTGGGTATGCCCCACATGATGAAAATCTTGGACTAAAATCACAAGGGTCTTAAAAGAGATAACATCAAAGCTCTTCATAGAAAACCTGGAAGCTTCCTACAACAGATGGGAACATAAAAAGTTCCGGGCTGATGTACTGCCCTTGATACGGACATGTAGTCCACAAACTGTAAGGCTGGAGATGATGTCCTGGTAGACATTAATTGTGGGGCATGATAGTGGCTGTCCTGGGAGACCAGTAATGGGGAAGCTGAGTGCTGTCCTGGAGACAGAAATTGTGAAAGTTGGAGATATTTCCTGGAGACAGTAAAGGTGAAGCTGATATTTTGTCCAGGTAGTCGGAATTAATTACCAGAAGGAATAACATAAAATGACCCTCATATGAGGCAGGACGCATAGTATTGGAAACAAGTGTAGTCAAAGATAAAGATAAAACCAATATTGCAAACCAGAAATACCGCAGGAAATAGCAAACAAAGGACTCCAATAGCAATATGAGGATAAATTACCAAAACAACTGGTGGGAGCTCCATTGTTGGTGCTAAGGAGGATAGGAATAAGACAGGGAAACAAGCACCAACAGGGTAATACAGTCACAGAAAACCCAAGGCAAAAACGGAAACCAATGCTGTGCACATACGGTCTATGCACTATTGTATCTGCAGGAGGCATTGGAAATCTGGAAAAACAGATGGGACAGGAGCAACTATGACCACCCTAGAAAATGTCATGCCCATAGACAACAGAAAATGCAAACTCCCTTCCTGTAAGCTTATTTCACCCTGCAATGTGTACCTCTTCACTACAGGAAAGACTGATGCTATAACCTAAATTGCCAGGCAATACATCTAAAGGGGACAAAAAGATACAAAACAACCATGCCAAGGGAAAAAACCTTGTAGCCACAGCCCCTCAAGAGGGAGAGGTTTTTTTAGTGCCAGGAAGGAAAAAAAACAGGCAGGAAATGGCAGAAAACGTACACCAAATCCAGTCATACCTGGAGTGGGAACCACAGTCGATGGCCTCGCACTCCAACCAACAGATACAGATCCAATGCCCGGAATAAAAATCCCCCCCCAGTACAACAATACCACCAGTCCGATAACATTCTTCTTTGCAAATAACAGGTCTAAAGCCAGCAATAAACAACAAAATAACCGTTCATCCGTGGACTGGCTTGCTGAGGCAAAGGCAATGTTTTCGCGGCTTCACAGAGAGACCCACATCAAGGACACTTGGACAACGAAAACTGGATCCCAGGATACAACCAATACAGAGTGACAAGTGAACGGCAAAATATGGGTTGATGGGCCCTGTACATATGCAGATTACACTTGTTTGCACAGAACAGCATAATGCCTCAAATGACGTAGTGGAATTTTAGCCAGTAAAGGTCGAGAACCAAAACCTAGTCATTGTGGTATCACAAGCCTCCGGATGCAACATCCCAGCAAAATACCAGAACAGCTGTAAAAATTGACCACTGACTGAAAATCTTCCAGCTCCTTCAACCCAACATCCTTCACCTGGGATTTCAACTTAGGCAACCTAAAATGAGGAATATAGCAAATAATATTGTTGCATAATAACGACCAGGAGGCAGCTCTGATGAAAACTCACACTCACAAACGAGCTTTTAAAGACACTGCACAAACTGTCAATTTAAACCAGCAAATAATAGAGCCTACTAGACTGGAGAATACACTAACCTCATCATCACTAACATATGAACTGATAAGAATGTCACCATATCAAAAAACAATATACTCAATCACAACATAATAGAGGTTCAGACATTTATTCTTGAGCCCCAACCGACAAAATGGACTAGTCACGAGGGAGCATACACCAAATTCAACCTTCAATAACAAAAACATAAAGTGGGACCAAGTAAACCAAGTCTAACCATATAAGCTGGGAAATATACTAAGCTACACAGACCCAAACTTATGCCTAGAACAGATTAACAAACTCGGAGGCAACTCGATGTAATGCACAAGGCTTATACCCTCTAAGAAAAGGAGGAGTAGATGTAAAAAATAGAAAAAAAAAGAGACAGGCGCTCCCATTACAGGCGACGGAAAAGAATAACAGAGCGCTAAAGAGAGGTACAATAGATCAGAAATGCGCAGGGAGACACCTGGTCAGAGAAATAGACAAGCCTTCGAACTTAAGCTAAAAGAATCCTTTAGGAGTCAGGAATCGCGGAAGAACTAAAAGCCATAAATGAAATCGAAAGAAACCCAAAGTATTTCTTCTCCTATGTCCAAATCAAAATCGAGAACAACGTCCAGTATTGGGCCCCTACTTAACAAGATGGGTCCCACACAGATGAACAGCAAGGAAATGAGTAGCCACTCAGTCCCAATATGACTCAGTTTTTAGCAAGCCCGCTAACCAGACTGAGAGTCGAAGATTCAAAATGAATTTTTTTCATGAGAGAGCCACAAAATTTGATTACACAACCATCAGATGTTATCCTGACGCCAATTGACTTCGAACAGGCGATAAATGACAATGCCCAATGCACTCTGCTGCCCCAGGGCCATAAACTCATGAACTCTGTGTTCATCAGACTGCTAAGAAGCCCCTATCACGAGCCTTTTCCATCCTAATGGAGAGGGAACATGGACACGGGACGTCCATCAAGTTACTAAGAAACAACAGACAAAAGCCCCCACTCCACAAAGGTGGCAGTAAAAGCAAACAGCAAAGAACTACAACCACTAGCACTAACATCCCATATCATAAAAATCTTTGAAAGGGTCCTAAGAAGCAAGATCACCACCCAACAGAAACTCCATCAGTTACACACCCAGGGCAACATGGGTTTAGAACAGTTCCTCCACTCTTCGTCACAACTAACTGGATCACTACGACAAGGTCCTAATGCACTAGAAGACAAAAATAATGCAGATTTGTAATAGATACCGACTTTGCAAAAGCCTTCGACACAGTGTGACCATGCGTAATAGCGCACAAAATGCGCGCTAAAGGAATAACAGAAAAGTTGGTCGATGGATCTATAAATTTCCTCACTAACAGAACACAGAGAGTAGTCCGTCAACAGAGTAAAGTCCGAGGCAGCTTACGGTGAAAAAAGCTCTGATCCAACAAGGCACAGTACTAGCTCCCATCTTTTCCTCATCCTCAGATCCGACATAGACAAGGATTCAGCCACAGCACCGTGTCTTCCTATTGCAGATGACAGAACCCCGAATCAGCATTGGACATTGATTGATCTTGCCATTGCAGACACTGCAAGGCTCCAGGCGGGACACGACCAAATCTATCAGTGGGCTGCAGAAAACAATATGAAGTAGTTTCAACAACGATGAGAAATTTTCACTTACTCAGATAGTAAAACATGAGGAAAATAAAATCTTCATCAGAGTACAAACAAATTGCTTGCCACAAAATAGAGCGAACTCAACGACAAAGACCTGGGGTTTGTGAGTGATTATGTCTGAGGATCTCACTTCAAGGAAAACCATAACATTGTATCAATCGCATCTGCTAAAAAATACAGATGGATAATGAGAACCTTCAAAACTAGGAGGCCAAGCCCATGATGACAACTCTTCAGGTCACTTGATCTATCTAGGCTGGAATATTGCTGCACTCTAACAGCCCTTTCAAGGCAGGTGAAATTGCCGACCTAATAAAATGACGAGAACTTTCACGGCGGCGCCGCGCATAACGGAGATATAACACCTCAATTACTGGGAGCGCATTGAGGTTTCTAAACCAGTATTCCCTTTGAACGCAGGAGGGAAGAGATACATGATTATATACACCTGTAAAATCCTAGAGGTACTAGTACCGAACTGCACACGAAAATCACTCACTACAAAGGTCAAAAGACTTGGCAGACGATGCACCATCCCCCCAATGAAAAGCAGGGTGTCACTAGCACGTAAAAACCATACAATAAGTGTCAGGGGACCGAGACTGTTCAACTGCCTCCCAGCACACATAAGGGGGATTACCAACAGACCCCTGGCAGTCTTCAAGCTGGCACTGGACAAGCACCTAAAGTCAGTTCCTGATCAGCCGGGCTGTGGCTCGTACGTTGGTTTGCGTGCAGCCAGCAGCAACAGCCTTTGATCAGGCGCTGATCCACCATGAGGCCTGGGTCCACAGACCGGGCCGCGGGGGCGTTGACCCCCGAAACTCTCTCCAGGTAAATATAGTAGACTGTCAGATGTTGCCTGGATTGTTTTGTGTTTATATATTGTTTTATTGATGTTGTCCTTGATCATTTTGTTTTTTTAATTTTAAGTGAACAAGGGAATGTGGACTGTATTCATTGGTGGGGAGGGGGGGGGGAGTGTAAGTAATAATGGGTAGGTACCTTATTATTATTAAAGATTAGCCGGTATTCTCCCAGCCCGGGCCTTTTCCAAGTGGTGGCCCGGCCTTGGCTCCCTCTTTAGGGAGTGTCTGAGACCTAAGTCTCCCATGGGAGGAGGCACAAGTACCTCCTCATCTTTGGGACCAACTGTCCCCAGGCCCTAGCCACAAGCTATGGCCCTCTGTACTGTCATCCCCGAAACACTCGTCCAGTAAACTCCAGGTAAACAAGAGGGAGCAAATGGGAATGACATCTTATGAGCTAAAGCTCGGGCTCAGGCACCTTCCCTACCCTAGAAGGGTTAGGCTGGTGTCGAACCCAACTATAGGTTAGGTAGTAAAGATTAGGCCGTAATCTCCCGGCCCGTGCCTTGTCCAAGGGGTGGCCCTGACTTGGCTCCTCTTTAGGGAGTGTCTGAGACCTAAGTCTCCACCATGTGGAGGAGGCACAAGTACCTCCTCAACTTAGGGACCGAACTGTCCCTCAGGCCTAGCCACAAGCTAGGCCTCGTCTGGTCTGACCATCCCCGCCACAAGGAGCAATGGGAAAGACATCTTATGAGCAAAGTCTCGGGATCTCAGGCACCTACCCGAGTCGCCGGCGAGGCGGAAGGGCTGGGCTGGTGTCGATTCCAGACTATAGTTCGTTAAAGATTAGCCGGTATTCTCCCGCCTGGGCCTTTTCCAAGTGGAGGCCGGACTTGGGGCTCCCGTCTTTAGGGAGTGTCTGAGAACCTCAGTCACCATAGGGAGAGCACAAGTACCTCCTCCATCTTTGGGACCAACTTCCCCCAAGGCCTAGCCACAACTAGCCTCTCAGGTCTGTCATCCCCGCCTCATGGGGGCAAATTGGAATGACAGTCTTATGACTAAAAGGCTTCGGGCTCAGCACCTAACCCTACCCAAAAGGAGCTTGGGCATGGTGTCGAGCCACTATAGATTCTATTCTATTCTATTTTGATTCGCCGGTAATATTCCCGCCCGGGTCTCTTCCATTATGGTGACCCGGCATTGGCTTCCCCGGGTAGGGAAGTGACATTTTTATCTTTACTTGCACCAGTGTGGCAGGTCTTCCAGCAGGAAGGGGGGGGTACCGTCCCGCCCTATGGCCAATGAATGTACCAAACGTTAGTGGTGCACTAACAGTGAGCTGGTGTGCTAGTGCAATGAGGCCAAAGCAGCCCTCGCAGCAACTACATCGTGGGGGTGGAATGACATGCAAGGACTGGAAGTAAGGTTTCCAAAGTCCCCTGACAGCTAAGTAACAAGAATACTGCCTCATTCTCTCGGGTCTGCCCTACTGGGGTCATTGGACATTGTCTATGGCGAAGGGCAGGCATCATAGCCCCGGGCAGTCTACAGTTAGGTGCAACCAAGGGTCCGTGGAACCATATCGTCACAATGGGCCCACGAGAGCTCCTCTCGTGCCCCGTTCAACAATCATCCGCCGCTCAGGTGGATACCCCTAAGCGTAGGCCGGTGGATATGCACCCTCAGTTTCCCTGGACTGTGGTCCGAAGACTTGTGAGGGGGCTACCCTTGGGTCGCCCAGACATACCAACAGAGGCTCCGTGAACTCCCCATGGTCAGGAATGGGCCGCCTCTACCGCACCAGCAGCCAACATCGCAATCTGGCTGAGGCTGATGGAGATTGGCAGCATGTGCTGTGCCTCGAGGGTTGCAGACCTAGCAGCCTCATCAGCAGCAACATTTGCATGTATACCCACATGGATCGGGATCCAGTTGATGGTAGCCCTGCGACCCTGGGCCATGCGAGTCTGCAGGTCACCCCGGGATGGATGTGATTTAAGTGTATGTTGTCCTTTGGCTCTCTGTGCATAAGCGCTTGGATTGCTGCTTTGGAATCAACGTGGATGATGGGGGGATGCTGATGGTCTGCAAGAGCATGCCGCAGAGCTTGTTGGATGGCAAAGATTTCGGCCTGGAGGATGGTGCAATGGTCTGGGAGGCGCCAACCTGCTGTCAGATTGCTGTGGAACATCCCAGCAGCTGTGCGGCCTGCCACTGGGTCTCTGGAGCCATCAGTGTAATATGGCACACACCCTGGGCCTTCCGCACCCACAATGCTAGCCGAGGCAAGGTGGTGCAGAATGTCCCGGTGCAATGCCTCTTGCTGTCTGGTAGGTTGTCCAGCTCACCGCAAACAGCTCTGGTGCCCAAGGGGTGGCACCGTGTAGTTCGCTGCCATTTTGTCGCAGCCCCCCGCCTGGAGCAATGTCATGGGCAAGAGCTTCTGTGTGGCATCTGCTACCGACCACATCCATCGGCGGCCGGGATGCAGTGGAATGACCTGTCCCTGGCGGACCCGTAAATCTCTCATCAGTTTTTGTCAGCCCCTGGGAAGTCGAGATAACTTTGCAATCCTCCTGGCAGCTACCAGTTGGATCCTGTCTTCAAGAGGCTGTAGCTGCACCTCAAGGTTCAGAGCCACTGCATTGGCCCACCTAGGAGCCCCCAGCATGGCCCGTACAGCTGTGTTCTGGATGACACAGAGGGATTTGATGTTTGTGGGTCTGGTGTGAACCAGAGCAAGTGCCCCATAGTCAACGAGGGAACGTATTGCCTGGATGTAGAACAACCTCATGACCTCGAGGCTGGCCCCAACCCTAGGGTTGGCCATGGCACTCAATGCCCTGACCCTCTGCAGAGCCCTCTCTTTAATGTGGCGCACATGTTTCTGGAAGGTGAGGTGCCTGTCAATGTAGATGTCAAGGTACCTATAACTGTGAACCCACTCCAGGTCGATGCCCAGGACCCGCAGCCTCTGACTGGCCAACTATAGAGTTAGTTAAAGATTAGCCGGTATTCTCCCGGCCCGGGCCTTGTCCAAGTGGTGGCCCGGCCTTGGCTCCCTCTTTAGGAAGTGTCTGAGACCTAAGTCTCCCATGGGAGGAGGCACAAGTACCTCCTCATCTTTGGGACCAACTGTCCCCAGGCCTAGCCACAAGCTAGGCCTCTCTGGTCTGCCATCCCCACCCCAAGGGGGCTAATGGGAATGACAGTCTTATGAGCTAAAGGCTCGGGCTCAGGCACCTACCCTACCCTAGAAGGGTTAGGCATGGTGTCGATGGGTGTCGATGTCAACTATAGATTATTATTATTATTAAAGATTAGCCGGTATTCTCCCGGCCCGGGCCTTTTCCAAGTGGTGGCCCGGCCTTGGCTCCCTCTTTAGGGAGTATCTGAGACCTAAGTCTCCCATGGGAGGAGGCACAAGTACCTCCTCATCTTTGGGACCAACTGTCCCCAGGCCTAGCCACAAGCTAGGCCTCTCTGGTCTGCCATCCCCGCCCCAAGGGGGCAAATGGGAATGACAGTCTTATGAGCTAAAGGCTCGGGCTCAGGCACCTACCCTACCCTAGAAGGGCTGGGCATGGTGTCGATCTCAACTATAGACTAACCACATCGACTCAAGGCTGAGGGACTGATTACCTCATTCTCCTCCTGTTCTTCAAGTTTATCCTTTGTATGGACTGATGAAGCCACTGTGTGGCGAAACGTTTCCTCAATAAAGATACCCAAGAGTTGCACATGTGTCTAATTTAACATAAGATAACCAGTTATTGTAACTTTCTTATAACTTCTCATAAATTTATGATATTTCCAGAATTATCTTAAATACGTAACTTAATTAACTCAGACAAGTAAAATATCGTTACCCTTCAAAACATTTTTTTTTAAAGTTAGACCATAAACTTTACTATTTTTTTTAAATTGAAATGTTTTTCTCATAATTTTTATAACATTTTAAAAAAAATGATAAAAAACAATAGTTTAATTAAATAATATTTTAGAAATAATACCAAATTCTTTGAATTTTTTTTAAGTTTATTGAAAAAGTAAAAAAATATTTATATAATAAATTGGCTTTTTGCAAATTTTTATTACCTTCTGCTATATAAATTTCTCAAAAAAAAAATATTATATATAGACGAGAAGATAGACAGAAGACAGACAGACATTCTGCTCTTGACTCTTGCCCTGGCAGGTCATAGCAGCTCTCCTTACTTACTCAGTCTCCCTACGATCCCCGTTGGGGAGGGGAACCTTTACCAGCGTTGTCTTCACCTTGACTTGCACGATGAGCTACGCAAATCGTGTCAAGATCAAGCCAACAAGTGGTACCGTTGATGATTCAACGAAGATTGCTCTTGCAACTGTTGTTCAAGGAACACTGAAAGTTAAATTCAACACCATTTTGTCTCTGAAAGAAGCATTCATTGTTGTGTGTCACGATGATGCTGAAGCAGAGAAGCTACTCACTACAGATGCCACCACTACACTTACTGCTCAAGGGTTTACTGTTATGTCATCTCCTGCCCTCAAGGCCAGGAAATCAGTATTCCTTAAAAAACTAGACAAGATTCTGACGTCTCAATCACCTGCAGAACTCAAGACATCCATCGAGACGCAAAATACTTGGGCTACTGTTGACAGCATCACAAAAATCCCGAATGCATCGTCCATGCTCAAGGTCACCTTCACTGACGTTAACATGGCTGCCACTGCTCTGAACGAAGGTCTTGCTGTTTATTACTACTTCATCAGTCCAACTTACATCGAAGCAGAAAGATATCAGTACATCCAACACTGCTGGAACTGTATTCTTACCATCACACCACCAAAGCATGTCCTGTAAAAGAGAAGAAGTTCTGCACTACATGTGGTAGTGAGGGACACACCTTCAGTTCCTGCACCATTGCTACTCCACCACAACCATCGTGCTTAAACTGTAAAAGTAACGACCACCATACACTGGCAGCAAAATGTCCTACACGTAAGGATATTGTGAAGAAAACACAAGAAGCAGCAAAGAAAAACCTACTAGCAACACACCAACGTATGCAGCAATTGCAAAGATCCAAGCTAAATACTACGAAATTACTTCAAGCTACTACTCAGCCAGCCTCCACCATTATCACTCCTCCAGCTTGTGACGTAACCAAGATCCACTACTGTCTACTTTTACGCTCACATGCAGAATATGGCTGTACCTGGATCTTTTAACTCTACCATCAACGAGTTATTTGCACTAAATAATATGCCATCATTTATTTTCCCAGCATCTCCACCTTCGGAAGAAATACTCAAATTTACCAAGGAATCTAATCAACACTTCTGCATCAGCAGCTCCAACCACCACCAACACCTAGTGACGTCACTCCAACAAGGCCTCCTATTCGTCGATCGCCTCCTGCTCGTCGATTGGCTCGTCGTGGCGGCGTACCTCCTTCACCTCCACCCACCACAAACTCATATGGACCAATCAGAAGCCACGATTCTCCCACAGTCTTCTACACACTCTCTAGCGGAGACACCAACATTGAAAGAACCTTCAATGCGGCAACCACCACAAAAACCTCTCCAGCTATCTCTCGACGTATTAAATATAGAAGACCAACATCAAGATCAATACCTGCACTGGAAAGATATAACTTTTTATAACGACTCCTGACCAAAAAACCTAACATGAATGTCGACACTTTGTACAAGAAAATAATCGACAGTAGAGTCAAGTTTACAAACCGTAAAGGATCCCACTGCTCCATCACTACTCTCCAGATGACCTTTGACCAGTTACTAGCCAACCCAGCATTTCGACCTAAGATTACAAGACTACAGATCGTTTCCAATCCAAAAACTGCACAACATAAGGAATGCCTCCTTCACGAAAGAAACGAAGTAACTCCAGACACACATATAAAAGACACCTGACCAATCAAGAAGCTTGCCTCCCTTGACCACTCCTCCAGCTCCTGCCAGCCGCCAATCAACATCAAGATGCAGCAATTTTTCGTCCAGCAAGTTGCAGTCAGTGCCTGCAGAGCTCCTGTTGTATCTACATCGTCTTTTGTTATCGTTATTGTGGCTTAGCAGTTGGGTCTAGTCCTGACTCTTCTCTCTTCGACTCAAGACATTCCTCTCACCGTCTATTCTTCGCACTGTCCCCACTTGCCCCTCGCCCCTCGTGGGTACTTACCTGTGAGTCCTATCCTATCCTATCCTATTCTATATAAACATTAATCAAAGTTTCTCAATTTTGCAAACCTTTGGGTTATATTGTGTTATTAGATGGACAAAATCTGGTCTCATGTGTAGATAAATAAATATCATATATGGCTATGGTGGCAGACGCTGTCGCTTCACACGGCGGGGTCTGGGTTCGATTCACAGCGAGGGTAGAAACATTGGGTGTTTTTATTTCCACCTGTTGTCTATGTTCCCCATCAGTAAAATGGGTACCTGGGTGTTAGTGGACTGGTGTGGGTGGCATCCTGGGTGTTAGTGGACTGGTGTGGGTCACATCCTGGGTGTTAGTGGAATGGTGTGGGTCACATCCTGGGTGTTAGTGGACTGGTGTGGGTGGCATCCTGGGTGTTAGTCGACTGGTGTGGGTCACATCCTGGGTGTTAGTGGACTGGTGTGGGTGGCATCCTGGGTGTTAGTCGACTGGTGTGGGTGGCATCCTGGGTGTTAGTGGACTGGTGTGGGTGGCATCCTGGGTGTTAGTCGACTGGTGTGGGTCACATCCTGGGTGTTAGTGGACTGGTGTGGGTGGCATCCTGGGTGTTAGTGGACTGGGTGGGGTGGCATCCTGGGGGGTTAGTGGACTGGTTGGGGGGCATC